>CAXKVY010007027.1:0-7500 GCA_964058915.1 Tetropium fuscum | reverse complement strand
CAAGTCCTTATAACAACATGAAGGAACAGCAATGAAGTTATCGCCTTTCATTGTTCTTACATTGGCGAATTTACATACTGAACCCTCAGGAGCCCCGTAGATCGCTAAGTATCGAGGTTTCATATTAAAAGTGCAATATTTTCGCCTTACATTGTTCTATTAATGTAATAATAGAAGTGTTTGTTAAAACTATGAAAATTTTGTCAAAATTTCGGTTTTTTGTATCGCATTTTCATTAGTATGTAGTGATAGTTTTCAACAAATTTTAACAGTATTAAAAAATATCTATTTTTCGTTGACTATTAAAAATATCATATCTTACGTTATTTAGTAACATAATTATAGCAATATCAAGTATACCAAACCTTCATTAATTGTTTTCTCTAAACTGTCGGATGTACACATACGGCCTTCTTCCGATGTAGGGCAGCACAGTAATTTGAAAAATTCAGCGTCGAATATACATCACATGATATTCATTTTAGACCGAGATCTTAATTCCACTGATCTTAAGAATGGTGGGGGTGTGTGCTTCTGGCAATAAACAAAGAACATGCAGCTGCTCAGTTTAGTTTTAGATCCATGGCTATTATAAGCTATTATAAATTATGTTTCATTTTATTGTTGAAGCTAAAATAACATTTTAGCCTTACACTGCATTTGTAATAATTTTCTACATTCTATCTAATCGAGCACTAACATTTTGTATGAATTGATTTCAACGAAACAGTACTGTGAAATATCAGTGTGGACACACCATCTGATTTGACTTTTAAATTTCTATACATTCTATTCATTTTATTTTCACTTTTTAAATTCAAACTCCATGAATCTGTCCCTTCTACGGGGCCTATCTATTGATGTTATGAAACTGGTAGGTTATGCCATACTTGGCCATAATAATTTACTAGAAAAATTTAATTTTAGATCTGTAAGATTTGTTATTCTTGAAATTGCGTGATGGTATTTATTAATAGGATTTGAATTAGAAACCAAAATATATATATATATATATATATATATATATATATATATATATATATATATATATATATATATATATATTTACTCAAAAAAGAATATAGCAATAATATTGCTTAGTCTAGCCAATAAACAAGTGCATAATATATTTTTGCACACATAAGTTTCAGAAGAAATATCCATATTATGTATATAGTTTGTAATAGACATATATGAGAATGAAAAAATCTTCAAAGGGAAACCCGATGTCTTTGATGAGCGGCGCGAGCCGACTTTGATCTCGTCAAAGCGTAGCTGCATCATTTGACGATGCGGCATTTTTTCATTATCATTCAGTCTGTTACAGACAATACTTATAGGTTACCTCTTGGTTTGATCTCTTTGCAGCGATTTGGAAAGGTGTTTTCCAAATAAAACAAATTTAAAAATGAGTAGAGAGAATTGTTCACAAAAAATTAATGTACAAAACATGTCTTTTCAATAAAATCCATAGAAAAAAATTATACTCCTTATATTTTAGGTTTTATTTAATTACAACTTCTCCAAATTTTTTTTGTGAGAAACGGTTTTCGAGATAACCATGAAAAACTGTTGTTAGACCCTTCTTCAAGACGACACTCGGCGGCCAAATAGGGGGGGCGGGGAGCTTTCAACCACCCTATTTCACCCGCCCGCCCCTACGCAAAAAAAAAATTTTCCTACCCAAAGTGCACGGTTAATGTAACATTTCAATGGATTCTCAATGATAATGTTTTAGTACAAAATTGAGTCAATGTATTGAAATAGAGTATCATCAAATGTATGTATCAAGCAAATGATAAATCGCACATCAGCGATATATCATTTCTTTACGATTTTTGGAAATAATACGGATGTAGTAAATAGTAATCAACTGGAAGTGCTACTACTCAGTTTAATTTATTGGCAATATTTCATTTTCTAATGAATTAAGTTTTCTTACGAAATAATTTCATTATGTAGGAACAGTATCTCATATAACAGTGCCCTCGATAAATTTTGTTATAACTACTAAATAAATAGTAATAGTAAATAGTAATAATAAATATCTAAAAGTATATTAGGTAATATGAAAATAAAATATAGTGAACAATAAAAACTTTGTGTGTGGGCTGAATGCAGCTATGAACATCATAATTATTATCAAGATTTTTAAACCCAACATAAAGCATCATTACCTTAATAACACAGAGGAAAAGCAAGTCTTGTTTTTCTTCTGCACTTATTACATATTTGCCGGTTGATGAACTTGGCGGAAGTAAGTGTATTTGGCACCATTATCTTGAACTTTTTAAATACCTCTGAAAATTATTATTAAACACTTGTAGGTATACTTAAGTGTTCCGGGACAACTGCATTGCATAACCAGATCGCGAAACATGAAGTAAGAATTGTTTATGTTTGCAACATTTATGAATTTTCGTTTAAGAATTTTGCTGAACTCGTTCTCTGTCGTATGTATCTCAATTAACAATACATATGAATATTCACATCCCAAACAACCCGTGCTGGCATAATAAACATGTAATAAATGTGATGAAGGTATATTTTTGGTACAGGATATCATACAATCGTTTATAAAGTAAACGTATTTACAATAAACATATTTACAACTTATGTTTTCAGGTTTCTCAGAGCAAACTTCCACATTTATTTTATGATTTTAGGACAATATTTTTACATACTTAGTATTTTACGAAAATTGCTAGGAGCATATTCTTATTTCATTCTTTAAAAAAGACAATCTCATTTGAAGATTCCTAATATTTTCAACATTATGTTCTTTTAATATGTATATTAAATCGAATATTCTATGAATAATTCGCTAGAAGAGAGATATTCCTGTCATATTATATGCATATCTAAAAAAGAATATTCATTTCGGGAGGTTGAGAGAATATTCGCTTATAAAAATAGCAGCCGTAAATAATAGCAAAAGTAGCAGCTGATTTTAGCATAAAATGTGTTACAAAGAGGTCCTTTGCATTTGCATGTATTAATTCTCAATTAAATTGCATTTCATTTCGCAACCTGTCGTGATGTGATATAGGACTATATACTATCCTCGCATCACGATACCTGCCAACAAAACATAGGTTATGTTTGTCATACCACAGACTCAGAGAAGTAAGTAGTCTGGTCATATTCTTCTTCTTTAAATGCTCGTGTACCTGTACTTATTATAAGATATGAAATGAACTAGGCACTACTTAATTTTACGAATTTTGCGACAGATATTCCGTTTTAGGGCGTTCTTAGGACAAAATTGCAAATTTTATGATTTTCATGATTTTAGGACACTGATTGATTTTAGGATTTTCATTACCATGATTTTAGGACAGAGGGCTCACTGTTATAAACGTATTTATAATATGCGGTATTCAAATATTCATCTGTTCATAAAACGTTTTCCAGGAATGCTAGTAGCATCTATTTTATTGTGAATATATACATATGACACCAGAATTGTTTTCTTATGTAGTTTTTACTGTAATATATTTTTTTATTTCCTATATTTAAAAGATGAACTGAACCTACTTATGAACTCTTATATTTCGCCAGTATACCAGGTCGGAAAATTTTATTATTTCTATTTCTGTGAAACGCGCCCGTCAAAATGTCAAATCAAAAATATCCTAAATAATCGAGACGTTAATTTCCGATTCGTTAATTGTTGTCCACTTCGATAATTTTTAATCGCCGTACTATGTACTAGTTAGAAGTAGTCAAGGTGTTGAAGTCGAAGGCGCCACTTTTAGTTTCACCACAACATATTTAAGTTTAATGAAATGGCAGAGTTGATGCCAAACGAAACCCAACTAGTAAATATAAAATGGGCACATTTATTTGACCTATATGCTGCTTCCCACTATACTCTTTAAAAAAGAATAATCTTCCTAGGCCATTAATTTTTGGCCATTACATAATTAAATAGTGTATAATGATTATTTATGATTATAAAGTAGATGTCAGTATCGTTCTACGCTGTTAATAGATACTCATACAACATGAAAACAATAATTATAATGCATTTTATCGTGCTATGGGCGTGTAATTGAGACTAGGTATATCAATTTTATAACCCTAATATAATTATGTATTATTTATATGGCATACATAAAGGTCACTCTAAATGTGTTATAATATCGTACCTGTAAGTGTTATACTACAGGCTTTAACTTTTAAAAACACATTATTTAATTGAAACAGCAAATATTCGCTACAAGTAGCTACAAAACGTGATAATGTTTTGGAGTTTTGGAGTCGCTACAAAACGTGATAATGTTTAAAAATAAATAAAACTTTTAAAATGTCCCTCTACAGGGATACCCTCTTTATTTTACGTTTATTATTATTTTTCAGAGAGAGAGGGAGCAGATAAAAAAGAAAATAATCTTAAGGTTACGGTTAAGATGAATTTGGCCAAGTATAGTGCTTAACGCAGATGTAAGTAATCTTAAGCCATTTTATTAGAATGTTCTAAAAATATCAGCTGAGTAACAATATGGATTGAACAATTTTAAACAAAACATCAAATGTTCAATCTTTTCCCACATACAAAACCTATAGTTTTACGTATTTCAATAATATTGACTATAATTTGGTATTAATGAGGTGGAAACGAGCAATTGTAAGAAAAATAAATTGCAAGAAAAATAGCCAGATGCCATATCTGTTTTCATAAAGTTAAAAATCTGTTGAAATATATTTTATTACCACAGATAGAGACCTATTAATTTCCAGCTTGAAATACACTATTGTTTTGAATATACGTGCTCGTCAGCTTTGTTAATATTTAAAAAACTGCGTGACATAATATATACAAAATATTAATCATTATATATAGGTACCTGCCAATAATCTTTGTGTTATCAATCCTAACCTTACCAACTATTATTTTCCATGTGTAACATTTTGTAAGATCCAATCTAGGTTACTATCCGATCATTCAATGTAGTATACGATGCAGGATCGATACTAATTAAGACCTGTTTAAGGCAAATAGTTCTGAAATTTGGCTAATGATAATAATAATGACCATATTGGATGTGTAAAAAGTCATGTATATAAAAAGTTGTATAAGCAAAATGATATATTATTCTCATTCTGGCCACTGTATACAGTATTTTTCCTGAACTGAATAACTATAATAACGATAAATTTAGCCCTTAAATTTGTTGTCAAACTCCAGGCATTCAAGGCCAAATTTCTGCCGTAAACATTACCCACGATGGGCAATGTTTACGGCAGAAATTTGACCCTAGAACGAACTAGTTTATAGGAGTAAGCCTTTGAACCATACATTTGTTACCTGAAAGCACAGAAAAAAAATAAAGTCAATCGCGCCGTTGCGGTTGGTACTAATTTCTTTCTTACACTGTAGTACATTTTTTTTTAATTCATCGTATACTACAGCTGACCGAAATGTACAATTAATATTTTTTCCGAGAACTGTACTCGTACGTTTTACGGGCAAAGTCCCAGCTTTTTTACGACTCAAAGGCGTCGAAATCTGTCAAGATGCAGTAACGCAAAGAACAAAAATGATCTCGCATACGCTCTTTTGCATGTGGGATACATCAACAAGACATTATTTCTGGCAAATGAAATAATTTAGAATTACGTCTTTTGTATTTTACTTTTCAAATTACGTACCGGACTCAGCTAATAAATATTCGCTCCTACATTTTAAAGCGGTAAATATAGAGCACCAAAAAATAATTCGGGGACAGGTATAAAAACTATTCTACACTATCATTGCAGATGACACCAATAGTTTTGTATATAATTTATATGTCTCAAGTGTAATAGTCCGGATATATTTCCGGAAACAAATTGAAACTTTTGTAAAATCAAAATATAATATTGTAACAAGCTAAACGTCGAAGTGTACCAAATTAGCTGTAAGGACTGGAATCTAAAGTATGTAGAACAAAGAAACTTATCACCAAGTTTAAGGAGCATCATAGGCTTCAATTAAAACCCTTCTTAAAACTCTTATAGTGAATTTTTTAGTACCTATTTTCCCAGACACCGAACATCGACACGATCGTTCCGTTAGTGATTCTAAGCAACAATTTGCATACTCACTTTTTTCCGGGGGGTTTTCCGATGCGATGCCATTTACGGGTTGAGGCATGTCGTGCCAATATTTTTGGCTAAAGATGTGACCTCGATAGGAGGGGGACGAGCGATACCATCGCTCTTTAAGCATGTCGCGTCGCATAACAGAAAGCTTTCACACGGGGCGATAAAATTTGGTTTTCAGCGATTAAAAATAAAAATTTGGTGTTGTCCGCTCAGTTTATCTTGCAGGCAGTGCGCAGTCATAGAAGTTGTTAATTCTGTGGTGCAGTGCAGTTGTAGTATGAATAATAAGAGACCAATTATTCTATTGTCTTTGCTACATCGAAGACGAAGGAGGAAACATCTTACATGTAACAAGCAATTAAATCTACGTTATTAATCGACAGGTACATACATCAAGACGTTACTGGGTACATCAAGAAGATCAAGCTCAAAACAAACTGCCGAGAATTGCAACCTTGCAATTTCATTCTCTAACAAATCTCATGACCAGCATTTTCAATATTTTTCAATACTTCTATTTTTGTCGTAGGACATCACATTTCCAAAATATAAATGAAAAACCAGCACGGTGTCATTATAAAGGTGACAATGGATGGAGTTCACAAGTTAGAGACGGGAAGTTTTTGATCCTGTATTCCTATACCCCTATAAAGTGTCGCTTCAGAGAATATTAGCTAATTATATTTTTTTTCTTCTAGTTTTGCTAATTTCGGTGTACTAGTAACAGGCAAAATGAGAAATTTTCTCCGATAGAAAATGTAAGAAAATAATCATTGTCAGACGGCAATAATTCAACTTATGTTTTGTTGACTACAAAGAAAAATAATTAAACGTGATTTCAATAAATCGAGTGGTTTAAATAGTTTTCAATAAACTAAAACTGGATTAAGTATATAAATATTTAATTTAATAACAACTAGGGAAAAACAGTACATTAGCAAAGTGCCATGGTTTAGTTAACCAAGGCTATTGCCTATGGTAAATAAGTAATACTCGAACATATTATACCTAATAACATTTGTTTTCGTAGCAATGACTCATATATTATATTATTTTTAACGTGCTTGTTTACTACTGAAATAGCTAATTTTAAATTTATAGACGAAAAATTAAATAAGTTGTAGGCATAACTTCCAACAGTTACATTATTTTGAAAAACATCTACCTATACTGAAATAGACTGTATATGAAGGTGGATTATGTCAAGAATAATAGGATTGGCATGTTATGTTAATGTTAAATATTAAAAGTAGTATTTTCGTTCATGCTTCGTCACCGCGCTCCAAAATTGTGAATGAATAGGATGACCAAATTCGCGTCATTCTGATTGCGCTATTAAGCCAAGCCACCGAGGTTTTTCAGGGCCTTAAAACGTAATAGGTAACGAACTGTGCAGTTTTAAAGTACAAT
>CAXKVY010007026.1:0-13170 GCA_964058915.1 Tetropium fuscum | reverse complement strand
CCACGACCTATCCACCTCCCTGGATAGTTATTGTTTAGCCAATTTCTTACATTTCTGCCATAATGGGCCGGGCACCCATCAAGTTGAATCCAAGACTGTCTTCTTAAATTCAAAGGAATGACTTTCCCTATATTACCATGGTGTTCTTCTAAAAATTGTAGGAAATTTTCTGAATTTACACGTTGTGGCAAGAAATAAGGTCCAAACACGTGGTTGCCGTAAATTCCAATCCAGACATTTGTACTAAATTCATGTTGAAAACTTCGTGGTCGAATGGCATGTGGGTTTTCATGTGCCCATACACGCAAATTGTGAAAATTTACTATACCACGACGAGTAAAACAAGATTCATCAGTCCACAGTATATTGGATAAGAAATCCCTATTATTTTGAATGGAGTTAAGAACCCACCTACAATAAGTAAGTCTTCGTTCAGCGTCACCTGGACATAAACCTTGAACAGGTTGAAAATGATATGGGCATCTGTGATCCCGTTTTAAAACTCGGGAAATTTTACTTTGGGAAATACCAAGAGCAATAGCAGCACGTCGAGTACTTGTCGTTGGGTTCCTATTAAATTCCCGCAATATACGGTCTCTATCTCGTCCACGGTTGTTCTGTCGGCCCCCGGGTACATTTTTCAAACCCTGGTTAACAAATCGACGGTGGATACTCACAAAAACGGAATGATGAGGTTGTCGTCTATTTTGAAATCTTCTTCGATACTCCCTAGCTGCGTATCTTGAATTCCCATTTGCGAACCCATAAATAAAATGAATGTCGGCTTGTTCGCTATTTGTAAATGTAAACGGCATGTTACACTAATTAAAATCTGGCAAATCACATAAAATAACTTTTTAATCTTAAAAATAATAATTAATAACAGTGAAAATATTCAAGATGAAGCAAAATTGTTTGTAGATAAACTTGTAATACGTCAAACTGTCGTTTCAAAATATGACATAATGCTTACTTGTTTTCCAAGGAGTATAATATTTTGTTGCAATTATTACGTACAGTTACAAATACGCTAGTTTTAAATGGAAATTATTTAGAAAACAACAACAAAAATTGAAACAGAAATTGGTACATGCACAAGTTTAATAAAACTTAAAGGAAATTTTTAAGACTTTTGGCAACTGCACAATAATCTATTGTATTGTAAGTACATTTGTAATTTAACAGATTTCAACATATAAAAGTATTGTATTTGAGTAAGGCTTGATATAACAAATATTTATTTTGACTACATTGGAAAAAGATAAAGAATAAGAGATTTCGGCTTTTTAGAATCCTTAACACACCATATTTAGGTAGGTTTCGTTGAAAGAATTAAATATTTAGCCGATAATTATTATTGCTAATAAATAAATTACTTAATTTAGTACCACATCAAACACTAAAAATCAAAATAACTAGGAACCGCACAGGAATTTCGAAACAGAAGAAGGGACATTATTTTTGTTAAACTGTATGTAGATAATGAAAATAACAGTTTTTTTTAAATAGTCTTTGGCGTAGATGTTCTGTTTACGAAAGGGGTGGAGCCGAAACTTCCACCCCGCCACTGTGCAAGTTTTTGAACATTCTTACCGCTTGTTTTATGCGCCTTAATTAATAGGCATTATCCCCCAAACATGAAAAAATCTAAGCGTTCGTTTATAAGTCATAAAGAAAATTCGAGAAAAAAAATATAATAACGACATTACACTGTCAGAGAAACAACGGCCAATATCTCTAAAACTGTCGTAGTTAGAGCAAAATTACAAGAGATCAAAATTGTTACTTTACTAAGGGGCTGTTATTTTAGAAATATGTATCAGATAATGTCAGTGGCGTACGAAAAAAAAAGTTCCATTATGCAGAATATCCGAAGTACCCGAAAAAAGTAACATCCACTATAGTATTTTCGACAGGAACAATACAACATGTTGATCCTATGCAGGTTAAGATATGTGTAAAATATTTAGTGAATATATCATTCCGTTCAGAAAATATTACACATTAATGTAAAAAAAAATGAAACTTTAACACCTTGTATCTTCCTTAGGAAGCTAGATCGGCCATATATTTATAGGCACTTTTCTTTTTAAAAACGTGCGTTCTATCCCCTGTTAAAGTTTGTCTACAAAAAACTGACTCACCCTGTGTATATATTTATATATATATATATATATATATATATATATATATATATATATATATATATATATATATATATATATATATATATATATATATATATATATATATATATATATATATATATATATATATATATATATATATATTGAAATAATAAGTTAGTTTTTATTTTAATTTTTGTTTACCAAGTATACCTACCTACCCTTGGCATCATTTGAAATATTTATTCTCCCAGAAGTCGGTTCATTAAGGAAGTTAGCAGAAATTACAGATCCACAACAAGACAATACAGATACAATTTACCCAAATTTAACATAATTTTATTCACAATCTTTTATCAAATTTTTATAAATTGTTTGTGATCAGAGAAATATATTTATACCTCTACGTTATATGCAATCAAATTATACATATTTATGTATAAATTTAAATATTTGCTTGTATTATTACTATGTACCTACCTACTAAAAATTGTCCATTAATTTAAATATAAAATTCTATGTTACACATCACTCCATCTATCGAGTCGTAGCTAAATCTCAAACCTTAATATGTCTCTCTGATGTCTGGGTATATGTAACATAGATTCCTATACCTACTACGAAATAAACTAGAAACACATAAACTTGCCTTAAACCTAAGCACAACATAGATCGATACTATAGATTGTCTTTGATCTATGATGATGTACTATCTACGATCTATGACTCATATATTCTAAAATTTTAACCTAAGATATGGAATTTACTTATTATGTTCTACATTTATGAAGATTATTTAAAAAAAAATTTTAGAAAAAGATCTACTTTACTAGTTTTAGAACTCAAATTGGTAAGTAAACTTAGCATGCATGTTAATACTTTGATATATGTTAATTAGGTTATCAATTACTTGTTATTCTGATCAGATATATGAATGTTTATAAGGTGTACCTTTTAGGTATATTGTTTTCGTTGTTATTTTTAGGCCTTAGTTCCTTGCTGTGGTTTGCATTTATGCAGTGCTTATACCATATCTCATGGATGCTCTTCTGAAATGGCCAATATATGTTCTTACGAAACTGGGACCTCGTCTGCTTGCTGCCTATTGAATATTCTTGTAGTTGATGTAGTAAGTATTTATATTCTTGGTATTTTTCTTATAATTTCTTACTTTTCAAGGAGAAGTTATGAAAATTTTCTATGCAACATGCTTTCTTCTCTAAAACCCACTCGTTGCTACCCAATAAATTGTTTTTTCATCTGTTTTACTTCCTTGAAAACCTTATATTTACCTACTTGATTTAAAGTGCTGTTTATTGTTTCTTTATACATAATAAGTTTTGACTTATATTCACTTTCACTATGTTTATATATCAATCACATTTAAAATATTATTAACCACTATTAATTATATTATATTACATTGTTTTTTTCTGACTTTATATATAATTATATTTCTCTAATATTCTTAAGGTATTATAATTTTGGATTATGAAAGTAGTCTTAAATGTGACATTAGCTGTCAAATGATATCACCATCTGGACATATTTTTACTTTGATTAAATATTCCAGCTTTATTTCTACTTGCTTTATAATGTACAGTATGTCATAATTTGCTTCATTTTATTTACAATTACTTTGTCAAATTTGTCAGATGCTCAATGTTTAATTGAATCTTGCGTTGCATGGTAGTTCTGGTCAAATTCTTACCGATGAATATGAAATTGTTTTATTTTTTGAATAAATATCTATATATTTTTGTTTTAAAATGTACTTGACTATTTTCTACTTATTATAACTACTATTTACATGGAGTTTTTAACTAATACTATGCAATGAAAGTTTATTTAGAATATGTTTTATATGTATATCGAACTTATATGTTGGCTCTCTCGCTACAATCTCTTTTTGTTTCAATATATATATATATATATATATATATATATATATATATATATATATATATATATATATATATATATATATATATATATATATATATATATATATATATATATATATATATATATATATATATATATATATATATATATATATATATATATATATATATATATATATATATATATATATATATATATACATACATATATATATATATATATATATATATATATATATATATATATATATATATATATATATATATATATATATATATATATATATATATATATATATATATATATATATATATATATATATATATATATATATATATATATATATATATATATATATATATATATATATATATATATATATATATATATATATATATATATATATATATATATATATATATATATATATATATATATATATATATATATATATATATATATATATATATATATATATATATATATATATATATATATATATATATATATATATATATATATATATATATATATATATATATAATATATATATATATATTTGTTTCGCGAAAAGAAGTTTTGGGTTTGTAGCAATTCATTAATTACATAGAGAAATAAGCAAGACATATATACGGAAACGAACCACTTAGAAGTTGTACAAGTTCTTTCACCTTCATTGAGGATCTTCGGACTGATGTACGATTTGTTTTCTTGATCATTTACACTTCAACTTAAAATAGTAATAAATCAAATTCAAATTGAAATTGAAGTAAATGGACATTGAGCAAGAACAATCGGATAAAGAAATAGTTCCTGGGTGAGCCAATGGACTAACTTTCTATGTCAAAAGAAAGGAAAGGAAGAAACGTAGTGACTGCATACTGCAAAATTATACAAATTAAAATATTGCAGCAGTAAGTGGTGGATTGGCCAACAGGGAAAACTAGTAAAAAGAAGCGCGTCTTGTGCTCTACCGCTGGGTAGTGTGGAAAATGGCACAAAAAATACATTAACAATTTCTAATGACGTAAAGAATATGCTATGTATTCAAGTGTTTTAGCCATTATGCAACTGAAATTCTAGACTAGAACATTTTTAATATAGTTATTATATATAAAAGAAATATATAATTATAAAATTTTTGATTAACATTTTCAATATAATTATTATGCAATGAGACTCATGGTTATGTAAAACGATTATACTGGTTATATATTTATAATATTACATTTTTAAGCACTATTAACATAATAGATATATAATAGGAATATAGCTGTTATGCAACTAACATTCTAGATCAGAACATTTTCAATATAATTATTTACTATACGATGAGACTAATGGTTATAAAACTGAAATACAAGAGTTGATATTTTTATTGATAGCTTTCCAGGAAAACGTGTTTTATATCCTTTAAAAACAGTTAATTTCTCACAAATAGTATACATCTTTTGTATAAAGCTAATTAAACTTTCATATAATGGTTAATGTTTTTTATCTCAGTGTATATTAAAAAGTACCGAAGTAAACATGAACCTGCGTAAGTTCCTTATATAGATTTTTTTAAACGGCGAATTCGTCGCTATGCTTCACCACTGTCAGTGAGCATTCACCTACTTCACATACTGCTTTGTAGGGACAGTGGCGACAATAGTATACCAACGTTTTGATTGGTCGTTGTAGTCACGTGGTACAAATCGGCAATTATGTGACGCACTATTTCTGTTAAATGCACAGGCGTTTATGACGCAAGTTGTGCATTTTTCGTTTTTGTGAGTGAACTTTTATTTAATTTATTGCATTTAGTTGGATCTGTGAACTTTTGTAAACATTTCGTGCTAGGGCGCTTGTTGATTATTTGATTGTTTTCTACAGGTCTCTATTACTTGAGGTGATCTCTTTTGAATAACTGTTTCCTTTAAATTCAGTAATAAATTAAAATAGTTTGCTGCCTAAAAGACGAAAACAAGCTGCTCTAATTAAGTATGTACTGAAGCACAGACCCTATTTGCCAAATTCATTATTAAATATCATACATGTAGCAAATTTTGTAGATATGATATTTAATTATTAAATTGTATTTACTAAATGTTATGACAAGTTTTGTATTCTATATTTTACTAATAATAAAAAATATTTAATTTCAGTTGTTAGAAGGGTACAAGTGCACATGCAGTGATATTTCCGTAGTGTACCCCCTACATGCAATGAAATGTAAATATAATATTATGGGAGACCCTGTATATGTGTATTTTTTCTTTATAATATGTTGTTTGAAATATTAATACAATTATTCTTATTGAGTTCGGTTGCGTTATATGAATGATATAGTTGCAATTCAAAGTCATAAATATAGGTACTTGGAGATACTACAAAAACAGAAGTTTTCCACAGAACATCGCACTTCCCTCCACGCACTACGGTTTCATTATACAAACATATTTTAGAATAACTTATAGTTTAAGAAATCATTGTGCATAACCCTCATATTAATTACGTATATCTACGTCAAATGAAATAAAAAAGCCAGTATATATTTTAAAGGAAGTTAGTTAGTACTGCGATATCTTTATTTGACAACGCACATAATCTAAAATGTTTACAAAAGTGGAAAAATATAGCTTCACAAACAGTAATGCAATGTTAATTGAAAAAAGGTTTAGTAACATAATGGCGGATGAGAGGAACTTAGCCTTAGCCATTATGAGAGGAGAGCCTATTGTCGCCACTATCCCTATAAAGCCACTGTAGCTTCACCTATTAACACCTAAAGTGCCACCATGAGAGGGACACTAAGCGTTATCTAATGACCAAACTTTTTTTTTTGAAAATCTGCAATTTTTTTTATTTAATAAAAACAACTAGTATTTCATTACTACAGTGTAAATTAAGTTGCTTAACCGCTTAATTGCTCAACCGCCGTGTAGTGCAGACGCCCTTAATGTTCAATATAGTTACGTTACTATATGTTTTGGTTTATACCGAGGTTTATACATTGTTCTTTGGAATTTATTTTTCAATAAGCTTTCTACTTTTCTTACAATGAGTCTTTGATTTCATATAAAATATAGGCATCATATAATATCTGCCATAGTGGGTAACATAATTCCACCAATCTGAAGGCCAACTTATATAAAACATTGCTAATACATTGCTAATTTCTAAATGCCCTCCTGCGTATATTTAGTACGCTTATGGTGGGCTATCTCCTACCCACTGCGGCGGCGTTAACCAAAACGTTGTCTGATGATGGATAAGTATAATCCACCAGGGTCAGTATTAAAAATAGATTTGCCTAAAAGAGTGATTGGCTTAGACCCACCATGGCACTTTACGTGTTAAGTTTACGAGCCGCCACTGTTTTGTGGTTAGTCAACTAGTGGCATCGGTGGCGAAGCAGATCATGGAAAATCAATGTCGCCATCTCAAATTCTAGGTAACTACAGTTAGTCGTGCAAAACGTTTTTAATTATACAGTATGATTAGTCAAATATCTGTTTTAAGCTATACATTTAAATAATCATAAAATTGTTAAAACCAAAACCAATATATGTTTAATGACATATGATATTAAATCTTCTAGTGAGTTGTAACCGGAGGATAGGTAAGTGTTTCGAGAAAAAAATATTTATCCCACATAATTTGCTGCCTACTTAATTTTGCACTACATCCAGATCTTTATTATTTCCCAATCTTCGCATAAAATCAGTCTCCTTGCACAAAAGCTGCATTTATATTTACATTTAAATGTAACCTAGACAGCAGTTAATTATTTCTCGAGAAAATGCAAAATGTTTGTTTCAGTCATGAGTCTGTAAACGAGAATTTAATTAAGATTGTTCCAGACGCCATCATAATAATATAAGTTTAGACAAGTTTTATTTTGTTACAACAGCCAGTAAATTAAGTTTTCTGACCTCAAAATAGAAATATAAAGTTATCATGAAGCTCGAGTTCAGTGAGGTGCATAATATCTCATTAAATTGTTTACATGATGTTGGAGTTAAGTGAGAATTGAGTTAAGATGCAATAGTCAATCTTTATATAAATAATAATAATTCGTATACCTACAACATAACCTAAAATACCAGTTCGCTATAACATATATGATCTATAAGAAGTACTACCTATCCTTTCACAATTCATTGAACTCCTATTATATGTTTAGGCCAGAAAAACTAGGCGAATTTTATCACGAACCTCAAATAAATTCGCTACAAGATATAGTGCTTTCGTTTGATATGCAAACTAATGGAATGCGGTGCTCAGTGGAGCGCGCAATTATCCTAATATAGGAAATAAAATAAAAAACAATCTTATCATTGTCGTAGAACAGAACAGCTGCCGACAACTGCATGGTGGAAAGGGCAAATTAAAGACTGGCTAGAAGAGAGAAACATTGAACTCGATGATTCACTACTTAAAGCTAAATTGTTGACACTGGCAAGGCAACATGTGTTTCAGCTTTCGAGGAGTATGTAGTGGATGAAATGGCCAAAGCAAGAGGAATGGAGGTAATTGTATTGCCTCCATATCACTGCGAACTAAACCCAACTGAGCTTATTTGGGCGCAAGTAGAAGTAAAATTTGCTAGAGAAAATACAACATTTAAGTTAGCTGAAGTTAAAAAACTTCTCAATGCTGCAATCAAAGAAGTAAATGCGGCCAACTGGATAAAATGTATAGACCATGTTATGTATGACTCGCTAATATGATGGATACTCCGGATACTCTTTGCAGATAGTGAATTGACTTACTTGCAGAGAGTGACTTACTTGCAGATAGTGAATAGTGATATGAATTTCTGATGTGAGTTTTTGTGAAGAGTGCTACTAAGAAATGACAGCGAAAAATACCAATGTGAGTGTAACTATATGTGCAAATAATAACATATCCAGCAAATTTGTGAGTTAATTTGTTATAAATTTTACTAACAGTCTTACCTATACTAATAATAAGTAACCTAACCACGTTCATCTTGGCAAGGGGCGCTCTTACCTCCCCGTGGTCCTTGCTGGGCAATAGCAATTCAATTTCTTTCTTTTATTTTAAATTGTTATTGGCTAAATTGAGCACTAAGTTATACACGCAGCAAGCAAATGCTTTTCAATATATTTTAAATACATTAAAAATTAAATAATTTTTTGGCTTAAATTTTTGCACATATATGAATATGACATAATGACATCTTTTGAAGTCACTTCACCTTGGCTGCGCATGATGATACGCCACTGAGCAAATGTAAAGTGCTATATAATGAAAAACAGTTGTAATTATTCAAGATTATTATATTATTGTATTGCTAAATTATGCAACACTTTTTAAATATATTATTGTGTTATTATCAAATGGTCGTGGACAACTAATGTTATTTGGTACAAATGGTGATTTCAATGTTAATAATAGCCAGACGTTGTATACATTCCAAACACATATACCAACTGGCGAAAAGACCCAACGGATTACATTAATGTTTATATATGATGTGCCCTAGACACCAACCAACAGGTTGTTCAGAGGTGCATGTTGTCATTGCCAAGTCATTGCCAAATGACAGTTAAAACAAAAACAAAGTAAAACTAAAGGCAATATTTCCCTTATTCCATCATGTTATTGCTGGAGATAAGTGCTTCCACTTTATGCATATCTCGCACTGTTTTTAGTCTGAATGTGGATACGCCATTTCTCTAACACATCAAGTTTGTTGAAAATTTTACCCGACTAGATTTTGTTATGATACCCTCGGGCCGCTGTGGAAGATAAATGTGGCGTCTACTCAAATAATGACAATTTATAGGTTGCGTCTCCAGACCAAAGATGCTAAATTCTGCAGTCATGTATTAACGGAACGTATCTTAACACAGCAGAGCAAAATTATCAGATTACAATTTTCATATGCGGAGAATTATACGCTCCTTAAATGGTAATTAAACGTTAAAAAATCCTCTCTCGTTCTGCTAACAAACCATTTGTAATAGCAGCATCAATTGAATTTTAAATTTCCAATCACATGATAATGACAGCACAATAAATGCTAATTAAATAATTGATTTACTAATTAGGTAATTAAGCAGAATTTTAATTTCCTTCTGTTTGTGATCTTCCAAAATCTGGTGGTTTTTTCTCCTTCTTTGTTGTAGACCAGGTCACAGTAGCGATAGGGACACAGTGGCCACATTAGCCACCGCTTTTAATTAAAATTATCAGTGACCACTGTGCCCCACATGCATTACTCCAAAGTAAAATAATTTAAAAAATGTTAATTTATAGTATCATTAAAACTCTTCCAGTTGGGAACGAAGCAATCGCGAATGTTCTAACAAGGAACACGGATTCTAACAGAAAAAACAGTAATAACTCAAATTTAAGAAGCACATATGGAAAGTATGAGAAAGGAAAGCTTAAAACGAAAAGAGTAAGCAAAAACATAAGCAACAAAAAAATTAAGTGATTGCGGACTTATGTGAAATAAGCAGCAGTGAAAGTGAAGGCGATATATTGCATTTAACGTATTCCGATGATGACATTTTAAGTGATCTACCTGAAGATGACACCTATTCTCTAAATATAGGTATAAAAATATTTGTTTTGGTAAATTTGCAACTATGAAGATCTTGATGTATGTTGGCCGGATAGAAGAAATAAATTTGTATTTCCGAATGTAAAGGATGAAGCAGCAATAATGAAAAAATATGTCGAAGATCTTCCCCCACCAGTGGCCTCCAATGGAACTAATAGAATGCAAAGTATAAATCAATTTAATATAGATCTAAGTAACTACAATGTAGTATAAAAATATCTTGTGTTATTTAATATTTATACGTATTGTCAGGTAGTTCAAATATTTTGTTTTAAGCTTGTGGCCACTGTTACTCAGTCATATGGCCACTGTGACCCATGTACGGGGCACAGCGGCCAGGTTTGGTTAATTTTAATTGCGTTATATTATCATTGTTTCGTATATTAATTGTATCTAAGTCTGGTAGATTACGAGGATAGGATGTAAATGGTAAGAACTTTGATTTTTAAAGAGTAACAGTAATAATTGTAATATTCTTCAATAACAAGAAAATCAAGAAACATTTCAAAACTCCTTTGAAATTTTAATTTCGTTTATTTCAAGAATTACAAATTAAAGAAAAATGCAATATCGCAGTCGTCAGCAAAGTTTCCAATTCAAAATTGAAGAAACTGTTGACTTATAAGATACGTAAAATATGTTTTTTTTTAATTTTGATATTAGCTACCTTTTACTTTCATATTAGATTTTTACATAATTTACAGACAGTTTGTGTCTATCTTTTTCGCAGATATAATTCATTAAGTTGTCTTTGGGTTGAAAACAGTTAAGTAGAAAGTAGAGTTTGAAAGGTTTAGTGCTCGGATCTGATGTCAAAAGTGATGATCGATATAGCAACCACATTCCAGCTTTTCTGTCATCTTCGTTCAATTAAAATTATATCGTCATGTTCAATTATATCTTTTGTCTGATACCACTAAATGAGCTGTGTAAACGACCATTATATGGTATATCATAAAATACCCGTTGTCCGGCATTTCCACTGGAAAAATGGATGTCCCCTATTGACACCTCCAAAAATCTACTCACCCTCCGCTGGCAACTCTCGCTTCGTTCGTGCCGCAAATTAATCAAGTTTGCAAACCTATTTTCACACTGCACTATACACAAAACGCTTCTACTAGGTACCGGATATAGCTAAGCAAATTGTTTGAGATTTTATGAATACTAATTCAATGTCTTGGATTCACAGGGCTGTAAAATAAATAGAGCTATTATCAAAAGTCTGCAAAATGAGCAAGTGGTATCTAAAACATTACCACAGAATAATAAGCAATTATTCTGTGACTTTACTATCTAGATTTAAAATTACGTCTGACACCCTATAACCAAAGTTTACAGAATATTTGTAAACTTTGCTATAACTAACATGGACAAAAAAGAATACATTTTGACGTCGGAGTAGGTGATCGTGTAAAATCAGTAATGTTCTCTGTCATCACGACTCAAGTAAGTCTGTTGGCGTTGGCCGCAACTGAGAACTTGAAATAAGTACCGATACGATGATAAATAGTCAGTCATTAATAACATAATTAAGTTCAAGTGCAGCGTACTTACTGCGTTAGTAGTGACAACTACAAAGTACCTGGTGTAGGTATGTACTATGTTAAAATGTACAATGTACAGTATTATTATTATATAGTGCAAACCAACACAACCCGAATCTCACTCAATATCCGCGCATGGTTATTAACTTGACAATGAATGTTTATATTCGTATTTCCGGCAACTGGAAACGCGCCTTGCATCCGGCATTCCTCATCGTCATTTCCGGCCGTTTCGTACCATTCGCTTTACTATTTAATTCTAGGTCCTATGAACATTAACTTTCATTTATAAGCTTTAATTTTCATGCGTTTTGTTTATGTTCTAGAATTAAAATGTGCTACCCCTTCCAATGTGATGTCATATTATTTACAATTAATTGTACATTCATAGGTACTCAAGTAAAAGTTATTTTCGATTGTGAAATATGTGTAAGTACACGTTTTTACTTGGATTTTGGGCATCCACTAGATAACATATTCTACGTAATTTATTGCACTAAATAGCTACCCCCATTGGATTAACCACTTTACGTTATTATTATTATCAATTAAAAATTTTAATATGTATCTGTTAAACCCGCTATTAACTGACCAGACACTCACTTCTGACACGGTAAACATACGAGTAGAACCATATTACCAATAAATTCAATTAATCCAGACTGTCTCCACAAGGTTTGGGGCAATTTCAACTTTTCTCCGAACACTGTGTAAATTATTTCTCGCCCGCATTCACACGTCTAATTTGATTTATTTTCATTCAGAGCTCCGCAATGCTTCATGATTTATTTGCACCGAGATCCTTTCAATGCTATATGGGGTTTCTACCAAAATTAATTGAAAACAATAGTTGTTTGCTCAGTACATTTTGTGCCTATAGGCTTATCGATAGTTTGAAATTATTATTTGTTTATGTAGTATATGTACCTAGTGAATATATTTATTTGAATAGGAGCACTGAAAATATACCTAACAAAGGTATATCAATTACCAAGGGTGTAACATTCATGAA
>CAXKVY010007025.1:0-33133 GCA_964058915.1 Tetropium fuscum | reverse complement strand
CACCTTTAAGATAAAGTTAGAAAGAAAGCATATATGTACAAGGCGTTAAACAAAATAACCTGTTTTTCAGTCAAATTTGATCTTATGCTTATGGTGTTTGTTAAAGCTGTAAACAAACACCCCGTATCTTAGAGTTTTATAAAATTTGTTGGTCTTATGTACCTGTTTTAAAACCCTTTTTGAATTCTGCTCCTATCTTTTTTGCAGGAAAAGAAGGTTTTAGTAAAATGTTATCTTGCCTGGCCAAGGAAAACAAAACTGAAAAAGAATAAATTGATGATATTTCTAATAATATTTTTATAATAATATAAATAATATAATATTTAACAAATATAGTGCGCCTAAGTGAAGAGGAGGTCTTGATAGAATAAATATATTGTTGACATGCTTGAAACCGGGGAATCTCGACGTGGAATCAGTTACTTATAATATTATTTGGTAGAACTGCAGAATAGTCAAGATAAATAGTGCATGTATTGGATTTAAAGCAAATGATTCTCCAAATGGTAGCAGACAGAGAGCCACCCAACTTGCAACGGATCGGTTTTTAGTCAGGCGGGTTCATCGTGAGTCAGAGACTACTTGCATTATTATAATATAGTGGGCACACTATAATGCCAATTTCATGCAAACAGATATCTCCGGAAATTTTTATCCCTAAAATTGAGAAGTCCATTTTTTTTTTAAGAAAAAAACCTACATTTCTGTACTACAACCCTTAACCTATTGAATATTTTTGAAGGGATTATTGGGCATATTTATGTATATGCTCTTGTTGGATGGGGCATACGATGTATATGAACGTTGTAGCTTCAAAATTAAGAGAGTTATGATAAATCGCATTTTTTCGGAGCATAAAAAACTTCAATTCCACATAATTATGGAGTTTCATAGTTGATCATATATGTGCATGATTCGTATATATACATACACAATGTCAAATTTTTACAATATTTTCGTTTATTTTTTTTATTAATTTAGACATGATGGTTTTTAAGGGTTGAAAAATTGGAATACATCGTAAATCATATTCGAGAACATGAAAGAAGCTTTATTCTACATAATTAAATAAGATGTGAATCCATAAAATGCTTAAACCTGCATTTCTCTATTTTTTCACGTTTCACGAAGGGGTAGTTTTCACCCCTTAGAAGCCAAAAGCACAAGTCGGGCATAGGTCACTTGAAGTTAAGGGTAAGATGGGCTTAATTACAAATTTTCATGAAAATCAAAGGTTCAAAGAATTCGGACGTAATAACTTAATTTTACCTTCAATGACTGCACTATAAATTCACTATCATCCCTTAGGTTCGCTATACCCCGCACATCTCTAGCTATCGCTAGCTTGAGATTCGCACTTTCTCTCGTAACACAATTTTAATTACCTATTGAGACGTAATTTATTGTTATTTTCTAAACTGACGCGATTAATTTTCTTGTAGCATCCGACATTCAGCAAGAATTTTAAAAATAGCTTTTCAAATGAGCGAATTGCAGTGGAACAAACAATACTTTTTATTATAACAAACAATACTTTTTATTATAATTTTTTCCCAATTGATAAAATATGATGATAATATAAAACTTTGAGTAAACTGTATCTGCTAGCTACAAAGCTACACCTACCGTGTGCCTAAATCATTTATTACTGATTAATACTTCTTTGATAAATCATGTTGGAACAAGGGCATTTCTAAAATGCGCCTAAAATGCGGGTGGGTGGAAAATTATGAAATTATATGGGAATTTATATTAAATTTTATTGGAACTTTATCTTAAAGTTAAATACGTGAGATGATAGCCAATAAAATTTTCCTTAGAACGATAAGTTCGGTAAAAATTCATACATTTTTGACATTTTTACAGCGTTATAAATGTTGACCATTTTTAAGGTGTTCCAAGGGAAATCTCGAGTATAATTCATTACTTTATAAGATTATAAGCCACAGAAAATATCCCAAGACGATACGCCACTGCAATTTTAAAAATAATCACACTAATATAAACACGAGAAATAATGCAAAGCTAGACCTGAATAAAACAGTGCAAGGCTTACTTTGATCTAAGTGACTTACATACTATACAGTTATCTAATGCATTTTATTTGAACATTATAAGGCCTCAATTTAGCAAGCCTAGTAACAAACTATTTCTTTTTTCGGACAAGCAACACAGCAAAGTGAAACAACTTACCAGACTATGCCCTGAGCTCCAGATCCAATGGGTTTCAGATTTTGATACCTTTTCAAAATAGTGAATTTGGTGTCGCCCACCTCCACGGTGTAAAACTGAGAGAGACGTGACATTTTATTTCGCCAGTCCCAGTAGTTCGAAGCCGTTGTCTGAAAAAATAAACTACTAAATGTGTGTTAAAAGGGGGGAAATATTCATAAAATATGCAGGTTAGTCACTCTAAAAACAACAAAATCCCAATCGTTGTTATGATTGTTATGCATGTTAACGTACACTTATATTATTAACGTAAATTACGAAATAAATTAATGCATCAAAAGAATAGTTATTTTCTTAACTAGTGCGGAAAGTGATACTTTCTCGCAAGAGTTAGGAACTAGTTATTTACCTAACGAGTGCGGGAAGTGATACTTATCCGCACGCTGACTTCAGTCCGCTGGGCGTGGTTCGGTCAGCAATCGTCAGCAAGATTTCTTTTATCTGAGCAATTAGACCCTACACATTTCGACGCTCTGAATTGAAAAATGACGGCTATTTTCATGCACTGTGATTTTTTTTACATATAAATTCTTTTAACGTTAAAACATCGGCTCACGTGGTACATTATAATTCTGTGTTTTCTCCCTGGTTATATAACAACAAATTATTATTTATCATCAAAAGTCGCGCATCTAATGTTACGAGAATTTCAGTTGTAAATAAAATAAGCTTATATTATTATGATAATATTAGGCATAAGCTGTAGCGTAAATAAATTCCGTTCCGTTTTATGGCTAATGTTTGAATTCCTATTTCAAATATTTGAAATAAAACCGCGCGAACTTGTAGAAATTTACCGCGACTCACCATCTACCGTTATTCCTACTTTCCGTCCCGCTAAATGTCGCATGCTCCCAGCAAGTACATTATAAATGTACCGCATCGATATCCGCAAAAATCATTCTCTTTCTGCCGACCTGCTTGCTTGAGTCTGTTGACCGTGGCTTACGTTCGCGAAGATATATCTTCGGTGTTTTAGTGTAGTGATTCTTAATTACCAGGTATAGTCTGAAATATTTTATTATTATTAATATATATGTGTGAGTGTTCTACAGCTGGGCCAAGTAATTAAAGGATTTCCGAAGGGGAATTAAGTCGTAATTCGACCATTTTTTGCTTAGTGTAAACCTTAAAATAGGTGTTATACCATATTAAATTTTACCGTTTAAACACTAGCAACTACTTGGAGTGAGCTGTGGGAACAAAAGCCACGTCTATATTTTTTCTATTTTGGTATATTGTTACCACTTTATTTTTTTATTGAATTAAATATATATTTAATTTAAATTTGAATCGTACGTTATCGTTCGATTTTAGACTACCTACCTTGTAATTTTGAATCAAAGCTACTGTTTTACCGAATGGTAGCATACTTTCAGTTTATTTAGAAGATATTACTTCGACGGCTTAGGCCATAGGTATTTGTTTATATTTTGCATCGGCAAAAAGCAGCATTTACTTCCAATATTTAACATTACAATATTTTTTTATATAATTAAAACTCATATTTTTGAACTATTAATCTAGTTATTTTATTTAAATTAATTTTAGTATAAATTTCACTCTTGATATCCGGTTCAAGCGGGAATTTATACATATTTTTTTCTTCTAAATTTGTAAAACCTGACACTGGTAAATTTTTCTTCCACACCTTGATGACCGAGAATCAATTCCTTTGGTGATCAGAACAGACCATTATTACCTATTCCTGAACGTCAGACTGGAAGGTATCTCCTCCTGCAGCCGGAACATTCCACCAATTGCGGTATACACCGCCCTTAGAGGCTACGTCTCAGCTCAGCTGGACCACCAACCGAAGCATCAGCCTAGGATCATAGGAAACCCAGCACATTCACGAGGGGATCTCCAGAAAAGAGAAAAGGTATTTTTGTATAATTAATTGCCCCTAGGAATTACCAGGTCTTAAGGAATATTTCCACTTTACTTTTTTCCAAGGTTAACAATTCACTTTTGTTGTAAATGGTAAATTTCTCGACTTGACCTTGTGTCAAGAGTGAAATTTTTTTTTATTGTTTTAATCTAAAGAACTTCAGGCTACTTAATAAAGTAGGGTCCCAATAGGTAACCCAATTGTTAATTTTAATTTAAGAATAATTGTGAACCAGTTCATAAATATTCATAAATATTTTTGTAATATATTGTTTTTAAAAAAAATCTTTATCTTTTATTTCTCTGGGAAAAGTCTGAGTCACAAGAAGGGTCACAGCTGATAATTATTGGCTGATCATTTCTGCGGTCTTCTGTACTATTAAAGTACTCTTGACCTGGCGTCCAAATATTTTTATACAAAATTTTAAGTAGAAGTAGATCAAGCCGGTCATTGTCAAGCTGTGATTTTTCTGGTGATATATCTAAAGGTATCTAAGTGCAAGCCTCTAGCAAATCCACTTATCCACGACCTCCGTATTTAACTGAGCAGCCGATAGGCAACAACAAAAAAATTCATTACGTCACATCTCCTGGATGAGAGGCCCTTTAATTAAGGTAATGTAATTAAAGAGTAGAGGTGTTACAAAGCTTATTATTTAGTATTTCTATATTTATGGCGGAAAATACCCAATTAAGAAAACAAAAAATATCATAAATATATTATTTTACTAGGTAATGTATAAAGACTGCATTACTAATAAAACTTTTATTATTCCTACATCGGCATCGGTAGAATATGTATAGCCATTTTGTTGGTTTGGATTTGAACGAGACTTTTGGCGTGCCCCGTGTGCTTCAATGATTTATTGGTGTAGTTGCACATATTTTATTCACATTGAATAAATGCATGCTTTGCTTGGAAACACGCCAATGCTTATCCAGACATTCGGGAATTTACCTTACATTCCCAAGTGTCTGAATAAAAATAGTCGACGGAATTATATAATTTTCCAAGTATTGCAACAAAAATTTGTTGTCGGTACACAAAAGTGAGCTTACAAAAATGCGGACCATGAGTTTATTTTAGTTAAGCAGCAGATATTCCGAGTGAATGCCATTCCGTTTTGTACTAACAGCCGATTGGAATTTAGCGTCCATGATATTGAGAATAGAAAATAAAACAGGTGCTATGGATATTTACGTGAATATACATGTTAAATGAGACACATTCCTCAGTGTAAAATATGTATTTACCTTCAGCATAGCGCGTAAATGAAATTTACAAGAGTTTCTTTCTCCACTTGATAGCTGTGACATCTGTCTACGGAATTTTAGAACAAATGCGAATGGCCGTCATATTAGCAACAAAAAATTGACGAATACGAAAAATAAGAGACATAAAAAAGTGACAGTGAGTAAAATTTTTAGAGTGTAGGTTGTTTGGGAGCTAGACGCGATCAACAAAATCTGCGTCACTATTCAATTATTGAGCTAACGTTTCGCATTATTTTTTATATCAATTCCTGTGGTTCGGGCTACAGTGCTTATAGTTCGGCGAATTAGGACCTAAATTCAGAGGTTAAAAGATCTAAAAGGTCAGTTACAACTTCTGTACAGTCCCACAAAGTACAGGGTGGCCAACTAAGAATGGACGCCGGCTGTATCTCAGAAACTACTTATCGTATAACTTTGGGAAAAAATACTAATAAGTAAATCAGCCAAGGGGAATGGCTGGAAATTATTTTCAGCCATTATTAAGTTTGAAAAATGGCCGGTAGAGTGCGCAATTGTCATGGCAAATCAGAAAAGGGGATATTTCTCGAAAATATGCACGTGAAGAGGTATTTTAAATATTGCTATTGTAATCACTGGAATATTTGAAATTTTTTTTTTGGTATAGCGTATTTTGCTCTGTCATAAAGTCATGGGTAAAGGTTAAACTTGCATTTCTTAAAATAAGGATAACTCTGGTTTGGGTTTGGGATTATTGTTTTAAGTTTTTAAGTTTTAGGGTTGACCCTTAGGAGTAACATACCAAAAGTCCCTAGCCGTGAACATCGCGCGTTAGGCGGGTGGAAAGGGCCGGTTTGTAGGTTTTTGGTTAACATATCGAAAACTAAGCGCACCAACGAAAAGGTTAACAAAATTAAATACAATCTATACAAAATTAAAGCAAAAGTTACAGTCTATACAAAATTAAAGCAAATTAAATTGCCTACTAAAAATGTCCTATTCATTTTTCGGCTAGGATCAGTCGTTAAGGGTGTATGATACTGAAAATGCGAAAAGTATGAAAAACCATGTTTTTGGAATGTTGGCTCAATATTTGGTAAAATATGCGACCTGTACGTGACATACAACATCAACCGCTATGGTGAACAGTGACAGTGGTATTTCATAGCTACGGTGATGCCCACAGTACGTACCAAAAGAGCAGAGCAAAAACGGATGGGGCATTTAAAAACCTCAGTAAATATCCACTTTGATGAGACCATGTACTGCACTGTTCGGCAGGAGAAATTTTTGTGTTATGAGTCCAACAAAACCAGGTTCATCAACTTGCTTACAAAAAAGCATAAGGACTAATGACAGTAGTAGCAACAGGAGAAGCTGACACCAAAATCGTTAGCTATGGTTTGTAGGCAGATGATCAGCATCAAACTGCCACTGTCATAAAGGAGGATATAGACCTGTTGGTGTCGTTTGTTGCACTACCCCCCCCCCCCCTGAGAAAGAGATTCAATTCAATCAGCCAAGCAGAGGAAAGATGGAATTTAGCGTCCATGATATTGAGAACAGAAAATAAAACAGGTGCTATGGATATTTACGTGAATATACATGTTAAATGAGACACATTCCTCAGTGTAAAATATGTATTTACCTTCAGCATAGCGCGTAAATGAAATTTACAAGAGTTTCTTTCTCCACGTTATGAGTCCAACAAAACCAGGTTCATCAACTTGCTTACAAAAAAGCATAAGGACTAATGACAGTAGTAGCAACAGGAGAAGCTGACACCAAAATCGTTAGCTATGGTTTGTAGGCAGATGATCAGCATCAAACTGCCACTGTCATAAAGGAGGATATAGACCTGTTGGTGTCGTTTGTTGCACTACCCCCCCCCCTGAGAAAGAGATTCAATTCAATCAGCCAAGCAGAGGAAAGATGGAGTCACCTCGGTATAATGTATGTTGAAAGTGAAAGTATTGTGAAAGTATTTTTGAAGGTCACAGACATCTACAAAGCCTTCTGTGATCCCTTAGCACCATAGGACATGGTACCTGATGCATGTAGGAGAGCAGCCTTTTTTTTGCCTAAACCGGGCACGATACCAACCCTTTGTCAAAGCCTCGACAAAGCCAAAGCCTGATTTTGCGGCACATCCACCCACCAGATGGGCTGCTCGCCAACACTCCCTTAGAGTTCATTTACAGGTTTGTATCAATATGTGCTTGTCTACATTAACTTATGTTTTGTATTGAGTGCTTAGACAAGATTGTATCACATTTTTTTAAAACTACAAATTACTAATTATTGTTTGCAGGTTCAGCATTGGCTATATGGAGATCAGAAGCAGGAGCCAACTGCTTGGGGATGGATGAGGGGGTCAGTTGGCTTCCTCATCACTCCTGTCACAAGCACGGACCCAGTTGCACCAGAACATATTTTGCGGTTGTACAACTGATTTCGGGGGCTGTTGCGGGTATCGCAAAGCAGGCATACCCTGCTCGCTCCTGTGCAGCACTTGCCGCTTCATGTACCAAGGGCCCTCCAATCGTCAGCTTCAACGGAGGCGACGATGATGTTGAGCTTGACGATGAACTCGACCAATTACTTGATGTGGCCTTCTAAATACTTGTTATATTATAAAATTTTCTACTTGTTAAAAATTACCTCTCACAACACACAATTTTTTCCAGCTATTTGCATTTTCAAACTCACGTACACCATTACTACTGCTCCTAGCGAAAAAGAATAGAAGAACACAATTTACATTACAAGAATAGAAGAACAGACAATTTAATTTGCTTTAATTTGGTATAGAAGACCTTTTCGTTAGGACGCATAGTTTTCTGAGAATAAAGAAAAACCTACAAACCTACAAAAAACGATGTAATGATCATCAGGCTGGACTAAAGTGCTCCGTGGTTTGAATTCACTGCGATGGAATCTCATGTGACAACGTCCCTGAGATCGACGCATGGATTACTCATCCAGAGATGAACTGCCAGACGAAGATGAACTAAACGAAGAATTCTGGGTGCCCGTCTCGGATATTCCTATTACCCTCCTGACATTTCAGAAGACGACGTCTTGGATCCACCAGGTCCATCAAAGATGGCAAAATTTGGTTAACATAAACACATCTTCAAAATTGAGGTCAGAAGAAATGATTGATTTCAGAAGAAAGTGTTACAGAACAATTAGGCAGCTTCATCCGGCAACGTATATGTATGTATGTATATGGGTCAGAGTGTAGTGGAAGGTAGTGTTACACTCCCATTCCACCACAGCACTTAGGCCTCATTAGGCCCTTTGTACATTCCTCCTTTTTACTTGAGTACTTTTCTTCAAACCATCCTATTTATTACGGGTGGCCTGGTGGCAAAGTCTCTACAATTTGTATGTATGATAGTATGGTTCTGAGTTACCGAGATTAATTACTCTGGTCCTCATTACCAATTATCTGGGACCACGCGTCCGCGGCAGATGTGTTGAGTGTTCCCAGGTCTCGGGCAGACGCCACAGTCCGGGCCCAAGCCTGCCTAGGTCACCCATCCAAGTGCCACCAACGCCCGCCCAGCATAACTTTGAAGATCTTACCAGTCAAGTCTAAGCGGCTAGGCGGTCCCATTTAGTCACCTTAGTCGCCTCTTACGACAGGTAGGAGGTACCCTGGGTCTATTCTACAATTGTGGCCCCGAACCCAGAGGGGGAACATCCGGCAACGTGTCCAGGAATTAAACACCAACCACAGCACTCTTCAACGAATTTTGACAAAGGATGCAAATCCTTTGTCATGCCTACAAAATCATGCCTTCATGCTACAAAATCCAACACAAAAACTGAAACCAGCCGACCATGGACAGCGCAGAAACTTTTCCAACTGGTTCTTTGACGATGCATTTCATAACAAAATCATCTTTGACGATGAGCCGCACTTCCACCTCAATGGCTACGTCAATATGCAACTTGGACTTCTTCCTCTTGTGTTTTTTTAAAAAGTTAAGTTGTACGTGAACCACCCTGAGACGCTTCAACAACTCAAGGACGAAATGCAACGTAACATTCGTGAAATTGGAGGAAATATAACGTAACATTCGTGAAATTCAGCCAGTTTTGTACCAAAAGGTCTTCCGAAATTTAGACAAATGAATACATACCTGCCGAGGGAGCCTCTGTGGCCATTTGACTGGCATTTTATTTCGTGTTTAAATGTAATTATTTACACTCAACGAATCGATAAAAATCTTGAAAAATTTCACTTAAATACTCTTTTATTTTTTAAATTTAAAATTAATGTTCTTGTTCAGTCACCTTTTATTAGACCTACAATAACAATAACCGTTCACGTATCATATTACTGCAAATTTAATATACTTCAGAAATCATTATTCTTGATATTTGATGAAGGACCAGTCCTTCCAGGTCATAATCGACAAAAACTGAAAAAAAGCCAAGGAATTCGAGATTTTCATGATTTATGACAGTGACCCGGTCGTCTGCCGAGGTCGAAAACTTAGATATAACATTGCCTTGCCATCATAAGCAACATGTCAACATATCAAAAACTTGCTGATGGGATGCATCAAGCATCGCTCAATGTATAATTTGATTGTATTAAAATAGAGATTCGATTCCACTGTTCAATTAAAACTATTATTTTCTTATTAATAAATTAACTATTCTATTAACTATATATAATAAATTAAATTAATTATTCTATAACGGGCGCCTATACAGATAATTTGTAAAAATAAACAAATGCAATAAAACTTATTAGACCGATTTACAATAGAGCATAAACGAGGATAGATTTATTTCTAAAAAAATAGAGACCTCATTATGCGCGCCTCGAAATCTTTGATGTGTGCGTATTTTTAAAGTTCGGTTAGCCAGTAATTGTTAAAAACATATTGCCACATGCCAAACACATAGTAAACAAGAATATTTCTGTACTAACCAAGATCGGTCCATGTTAGCCCCTGATATTGGACGGCGTTTACACAAATGCCTGTAACAAAAAATATATATTAAGTAATTGCCAATTAATATTTTGTTAGACAAGTACGTTATAACATATTATAATTGGACATTTCTTGCATGATATTAGCAAAGACTCCATGTAATTAGAATATATAATAAATGAAGATAGTCAAAAACATTTTAAAACTTACATATATGCATACATTTAATCATTAATTAAAATTATTTGATATTCATCGAAAAAATATGACCAACATGTTAGGTATAACAATATTCAATCAAACATTGTACATTTACCACTAATTTATCTATAATTTAAATGAAGCAAATGTGACATATTTCATAATATATCATAAAGCGAGTAGAAATAAAGGTAGCATATTTATATAAAGTAAGCATATATCCAAATGGTAATTTCCAATGACGCTTATGTGAAGTATAAGGCAAACTTCATAAAGAAAATTATTATGCCTTAAACAACTAGAGAAATGTATAAATTAACAAAGTATTGTAATGTAAAATTAAATATTAAGTTTTAAATAACCGTTAATATGTGATAGACCTTCTAAAAATCAAAGTGACAGTGCTAAAATCAAACTTATAAAGTAAACTTGATACCGTGTACCAAGTATACCGTGTACATACCAGGGATGGTTACCAGGCAAGTGAAACAATGGAAAAAACAATTTTATTGATAGGTTACCAAAAATATTTGGAAGAAGCGTGTTGTAAAAATTGTTAAGAATTAATTTTATTTTAAAAAGTTAAAATATTTAAATAACTAGAGTAAATTCAACTTAAGGACATTTGAAAAGATTCGGAGTGTGAAACCAGGTAAAATTCAAGATTATCAAGTGAATAATTTCGACGTTAGAAAGAGACAGTTAGCAGAAATAAACGAGGTGTTTTTGAGCAAGCAATCCAGATCCATGCGACAAGTCGAAGGCCTAAAAACATCACAACGTTTAACGAGGTACATCTATAAATTTATCTGATCAGAGTAAAGTAAGGCTAGCCATTCAAAATTTTATATATATCAAAATATAAACTTTTCTATAAAGAGTACTCAACTCAAGAGCAAACTTACTTACCAATATTGATATCAATTATAATTATATCGAACGCTTTTAAAGCATTTATATGTAAATGTTCATTTCTTTATATGTATAGAAATCTACACTGCATAAGCTTAAATATTGGAAACTTAGCAATATAAACCACTTAATTGAAAAGAAAACAGGTAGATAGAGCTACATACACCGTAGAATATTATATATCATAGATTTAGAAGGTGTTATCTATGATAAAAAATAGTATACAATCAAAATTATCAATCTAGAAGTGTACGCATATAATTGGTTGCATATATATATATATATATATATATATATATATATATATATATATATATATATATATATATATATATATATATATATATATATATATATATATATATATATATATATATATATATATATATATATATATATAATATCGATTCGAATAAGGGCGCCGCGTCGCCAGCTTCCACTGAAAGCAGATGAAACCCTATGAAAAATTCCCTATATCCAGTAATATTTCCCTAAACGGCTCCAAAAAAAATATAATGATAATATTTCTTAATTAAATAAAATACAGATTAGTAGTAGTACCTACCTATATTAAAATTATATAAGAACAACTTAATTTTGAAAAGGAATTTTAAAAGGAACATATTTTATTTGGCTTTAAAACAACAGAAAATAAATATTTTTAAAATAATGAAATAGGCACATTTTATGGAAAGAGTATGTATATGTCAATCGCTTTCACTGCTGTCACTTATATATATATATATATATATATATATATATATATATATATATATATATATATATATATATATATATATAAAATACTAGCATCTAGCATGTTCTTTCGCGTTTTTCTGACAAGAAATGTGAATTCCAAGAAGCTTTAAAAGGGGCATATAAACACAATCTCTCTCGTATTTGTCATAGTAAATCAAATGTAGAATTGTAGACTGTACAGGTACAGAAAATAAAGGTAAATACTATATGTGGGTCGCATTTTACATAAAATATATACAATATAAATACTGACATAAAAGAGAAGCACCCTGCAAACAGAAGCGAAATCAGTTTCTTCGCCTATACTATATATATATTTGCTGGCTCTATTTTATTTGCTAAAACCCTCCTTAAGATGTTCCTTTGAAGAAGAAGAGGCGGATCCGCTGGGGTTTCCTTTCAATAATTTACTGAAATACCTATACGGGAAAGAAAATATTCTCAACAAAAGTCATAAAGGAAACTATACCAGTACAATGAAAAAGATGATAAAATCCCATATATTATATTATATTATATATATTCCCATATTTTGCATTTGTCTGCTATATAATTAGGTTTCATATATATTTCAGGAATTATTCAGGGAAGACTCTTATCACTATTTCTCTTATTTCTTATCACTATCACCCTTATCACTATTTCATTTAGTCTAGTAAAAATGTTCATATATACAGGGTGTCCCATAAGTCAACGTCATCTTACGGAGGGCTGATAGGTCAGAGATCACGACTAACCAAAATATCAAAATATGACTTTAATCAAAAATATCAATCAAAAATAAGTGATTGATTCACGCTGACATTTTAATAGCATCTTAATTAGATGCATTTAAAAATATTTGGAAAAAGTCACACACTTTTTCCGGGGGTAGAGAGGATAGAGAGATAGACGTTCTCACTGTTTATTTTAGAAAATACTACTTTGGGGTATTATGGTTTAATGTTGACCCGTCCAAAAGTGTCTACCTTATTTATTCTTTTACTCAAAACCAACTGAACTTTCGAATAGTACTTGTTGGCTTCTGAATCAAACACCTTTCGTGGCACATATTTTTTTACACCTCTCTTAGGTAGGTCAGGCAAACACTATTTCGTACACATCTTACCTATAGATACTATTGTGTAAAATTTCTACGTGAATCAAACACTTCATGAAGCAGGGGTCAACAGCTCTTGGACTATATAGTTTTGTGTCAAAAATGTTATGCCGGGTGGTTATTTTCAAGACATGTGCGAGGTGGTTTTTTTGTACTAATTTTGTCCGTTATTGAACTTATCGCCCGTATTAATAATGTATCACCCTCATAACGCCTTGGATAAGTATATCAGGATTTAATAATGTAAATGGATTAATTTTGTGCGGAGAAAATTTAATCGCATTATGTCGAATAGTGGTTATCGTAATTTCTTGCAAACATAGACACCATTTACAGCTTTTACCTTGAAGGTAATTCTGAGGAGCTTCAATAGAAAGCTGCCTGTAAATTTAAGCATACAAACGGATGTTATAGGCAAACCAAACCATATACAACAACACATTAGCGATTATAAAGTAATATAACCGACTATTAATAGCAATATTACTGACATAAATCTGATGAATTACAGGTTTTATAATAACCAAAGATAAAAAAAAATATAATGCATAGGTATTTTTTTGAACACGAAACATTAATAGCATATATTAGCAAATATGGTTTTAGCACTCGAATAGTTTCCACAAACACCAAAACACTTTTACTTTGCTCGACGCGCGTTTAGCCAACCAAGATGGCATCATCCGGAGACGATTAAAACGGTTCAGTTTTATCGGTTCAGTTGGCATTCAACATGGTTGGCGAAACGCGCGTCGAGCAAAGTGTGTTGGTGTTTGTGGAAACTACTTCGAGTGTTATCATTACATCAAAGGTTCCAGCCCTATCCAATATGGTTTTACTTGGGAATTTCGGTCATGTGAAAAAAAACATGGGTTATATTATTACATAAAGCGAAACGTAAAGAAAAACAAAATTATATATGAGAACTTCGATAGTCTGATCGATAATCTCATTATAAAGGTTGGATAATAGAATTTATTTAAAAATACAGAAATGCGTTAACTTGGGCGTCCCGGTCGTTGATTTTCCGACACATTTTCACACATCTCTGAAGCAGATATTACACACAAAGCTTATTCGTGATTCTAATGTAAATATTTGAACACATTTTAAGCTTTATACACTATGAGCTTTAACATCAACAGCTTTAAGTTCACACGCATTGGAAAATCCAAAGCTCGGGGCTCGATAAAGGTAAAAAAATATAGCCAAGGAAATTAAAAGGATTAAAGCGTGCAAGTTTATGAACTTTTGATCCCTTTTAGTACCTAGCTCTATATTATATACATCCTGCTGTTTAACTACCTATATAAAAATTTAGCCAAAAATTACAGTACTGCCTGTAGGGAAAAGTAGTATATCTACACTATAAACATAATTCACGGCAGTGAATTATGAATATAATTATACTTAACACGTAAAATACATATAACATACATATACACATAATATACATATTACGAGTATTTGGTAGTCGTTTAGCTACGAGATGCCACTAATACATCTAAAAAACATCATAATTTTGTTAGTTTCCTGAAACTTTTCCTTTTATTTAATTCCAACCTGGCAAAGGACGCTGATTTTATATACAGCACTGAGACTTTCCACTCCCTTAATTATGATTTCAAACGTCCTATAATCGGGCAAATTAAGCTGCAAATGTTTGTAGAGCTGGTCGAAAGCTTCACGAATGCCTTCTCCGGATTTAACTGTCTCTAATCCATTAGCCAGTTCTGTAGGGGACGAGGGAAATCCATGTTTCGGCGTGTCGAACAACACCCCCAAGAAACTTGTTTCTCTATCCCTTGCACCAAACGTTGATCTTTTACGCAGGCAAGATAAACGGGGCGGTTTTGGATTATGCAATGTCAAAACTCGGAAGAAAGTTTAATTTTATACGGCTATTTTTCAGTACGTAGTGTTCATCTCTTAAATATAAGAAATATAAAAAATATCACAGGACGCCCACATACTTTTGTGTTAGATAAAGAGCACTTCAAACACTTCGTATGTCAGATAAAGATAACCTATAAAAGTAATAGCTAAATTAAGAAACAGGGCAGTATTCCATTAGTTCCATCGGCAAATTGCGACTTAATAAGTGATTTTATTATAAGTAATTTTCTATTACCGTTTAATATTAAAGTGACGTGTTGTGAATAAGCCAGTGTGATTTTAAGTGTATTTTACGTATTAAACAAATTCCAAATTAGGATAAATACGTAATACGGTCCTGTGTTCAACCCTGCAGCTGTTCACGGATGAACAACTGCAGGGTCGGTGCGTATGGCGGTAAGTCAAAGGCGTCTTTTTATTTCTTATATATCCACGATGTACTGTAAGTACTATTACTAACACTCGGAGTAGTTTACACAAACACCAAAACACTTTTACTTCGCTCGACGCGCGTTTCGCCAACCAAGTTGGCATCATCCGGAGACGATTAAAACATGTTTTAATCGTCTCCGGATGATGCCAACTTGGTTGGCGAAACGCGCGTCGAGCGAAGTAAAAGTGTTTTGGTGTTTGTGGAAACTACTCCGAGTGTTACAGTTACATCAAAGGTTCCAGCCCTATCCAGTAGTACTATTACTGTTTGGAAAGGGCAAGAGAATATTAATTTAGAAGTTATCTCTACATTTTTAGATATATATACAAATGATATCCCTATAGTTTACTAAATCGCTATAGAGTCTTTGGAAATTAAAGACACTAATAAAAACTCATATGCCGAAAATATATGTTTTAGCAATGCACAAAAAACTTTCCCCAAGCTGTACGTTGTTTGAGGTTGAAGTGTTGGTGACAAAATCGCTATTTTTGGTGTGCAGTAAATCGACATTCTGAAAGTTCAGTCAAACACCATTTCAGTTGCATCTAAAAGGCTTCAAAAGCAGGGTGAGCTACATAAAATATAACATGTGGTGATATTTTTATATCGATATTTATACTGAATCTACAGCCTTTTGCATCAACATAGTTAAAAAAATATTTTAAAATACTTGAGATTTTGTTGGATACACTTCAATTTGTTTATTTGCGACTAGATTAACGCAACAAATTTGCAAAAACAAATGGGCAAGCGAAACAAATTATACAAATGGAAAAGAAAATATAGAATATGGAAACACAAATTAATGATAATGAATTATATTTTTTATTGAACGATCAATTAAAAGCAAGGGAAAATTGTTTTTACTCCATATCTCTTTTACTTTTCGAAAAGGAGTACGACAAAATACACACGCTCATTTAAACCTGAGCGGATAATTATCGGAAAAGTTAATCGTAGTTGCGAAAATAGAAAAAAATCAAATTGATTTTTTATCGAAGGGGAACACAGTAGTTTCCACAAACACCAAAACACTTTCACTTCGCTCGACGCGCGTTTCGCCAACCAAGTTGGCATCATCCGGAGACGATTAAAACTAATCTTAAACTACAAAATTTACCATATTTATACTATTTTAATGGTGACGTCACTAATGATATCAAAGTGAAATTTACGCGTGACTAATCACACCTCAATCATCGGTTGCTAAGCCACGCGTAAAGCGGGCTACGGTATGATATCACCGTGAAATTTACGCGTGACTAATCACGGTTCAATCATCGGTTGCTAAGCAACGCGTAAAGCGGGCTATACGGTATAGGTCCCTTGTCGCTATTCATACTACTATTACATTTTACAATTTCTATGCTCTCAAATGCATCCAACTGTCTATTATTGGTCACATTTCTAACTAATCTTAAATTACTAATATCTATTCTATGATTGTTGTCAAAAGCATGTTGTGCAACACTAGACTTATCTGTTCTTCCATATTTTAGATGAGCCATATGCTCTTTAAATCTGGTGTTAATTGATCGTCTCGTTTGTCCAACATATTTTCGATCACAATCATTACAACTAATTTCGTAAATCCCAGACCTTTCATTTGGAACAATTTTATCCTTTGGATTGTCTAAAAGTTGTTGTAATTTTTTGCTCGACGAATGAATTGCTGTTATACCCACGTTTTTGAAAACCTTACTCAAACCACGAGTAAACCGGGGTTCGTACGGGATGGATACATATTTTGGAGTATCTATATCCTTTTGAAAGGTCGTAGAATTACGAAGTGTGTCCTTAAATTTACGCTTCCTAATTAGTTTGTCAACTATATATCTAGGATAACCATTACTCACAGCTATATCTTTAATTAATACTTTTTCTTTTTCAAACCTCTCGTTACTGAGAGGGAAACTTAGTAAACGATGGACAAGAAAATTAAAACTTGCTATCTTATGTTCATAGCAGTGGTGAGAGTCATTAGGGATATATCTGATCGTACTGGTATCTTTTCTATATATATCAAATTCTAACCTATTGTCACTATTTTTAATTACTAATACATCTAAAAATGGAAGTTTTCCATTATTTCCTAGTTCATATGTAAACTTTACAGAAGTGAAACGACTATTTAATTTGGAAATGAAGTTTTCTACATCCGCAATTTTAGTGTCAAACACGGCAAAAATGTCATCCACATACCTAAGCCAAATCCTAGGAAAATTCTCGAATTCTTCTTTTGCTTCAGTTTCAAATCGACTCATGAAGACATTAGTATTAGATTAATGGCGAAACGCGCGTCGAGCGAAGTGAAAGTGTTTTGGTGTTTGTGGAAACTACTCCGAGTGTTACAGTTACATCAAAGGTTCCAGCCTTATCCAGTAGTATCGAAGGGGAGTTGGAGGATCATTTTTTTGCGGAAGAACTATTTTGAGGGAATTATGAGGACGCAGACTGGGGGTGGTGGGACAATTAGGAGAGGGGTAGAGGGGAAACACGATTTGTCTTAAAATTCCTATAATTTCTCTGAATATTGACCGCTCTCAAAAAGTTAATTGAAAGGTAAATAATAAATATAGAACGTACCCCATTGAGGAATAAAACTATCACGGCACATGTGGTGGCGCTGCGATCGAACGAGTAACGACCAGCTGATTGTTTATACGGTCTGTTTATACGGAATGATACAGAATAAAGGAGTCTATTAATTCGTTTTATGTACTTTTGTGTTTTTTCTGCATATTATTTATACATAGATTTGTAAAAACTGTTATTTGATTTCGTTTATAACTAGTAATATAATTATTTTGATAGGTCAGTAAATTCAATAAGGTTAACCTATTTTTGCAATATTTATTTGCAAATTAAAGCTTTATAATGGGTGACAGTGAACCCAAAAAACTAATTTTAGGTTTAAATAGTTACTTTATTTTCTTACTTAGTCTTTTGTGTCTTACTATTTTTAGGTCATACAGTTTGTTGTTAGTGTTATTAGTTATTTTCTTTGTAAGTCCTACCCTGTAATTGGTTTTATATCTGTTAGTTAGTGTATGAAATAAAATAAAAAAACTGAGTAATATATTTTTGTCATCGTGTTTAGTCAGTACCCTATTAATTAGTCCTGTTTTTCATGTGCCCGCTTTCATCGCTACATATTCAATGCAGGGCTTTCAACTAGAAAATATTTACATAACCTACATTCCTTCCTGGCGTTTTGTTTCCGCAGGAAATATATCCAGTCGTTAAGAGGATGCAGGAAGAGCGAAACCCGAGCTATAATTATAAGGTTCGAGTATTTTCCCTTCTCGGGTAGGCATGAAGAGTCCTTCACGAGTTCACGATACACTGCATTCACATTTAGTTACAATCAGGGTAGGACAACCCGATTCAGTTGATTGAGAAGCAAAATCGATTTTTGAAGTAGCGTTCCAGGTTATTATTTCGAAATAATTCCGTAGAAAACACGAAGGCAACACACATATAACGAGAATATTGTATGAGTGAAAGACGTATTTACAAAAATTTCCATTCGAGGCGCTAGTGTAGCGTTTTGTAATATAATTATATTTGTAACCATGGAGGCAAATTACGTATTAAAATATGTAAGACAGGTCTTTCCCCATATTTTCAATACACAAGATTTAATTGAACGGCTTTTCACCGAAGGAGTAAGCTATGCGCGCAATATCGGTAGTCTATCATATCTATAGCTTGTTGTGGGATCGAGCGTTTTCAAATCGAGCGTCTAAACAAGTACTTAGACACCCCAGAATTCTGAAAATACCTAGCATAAATGACATCACCTACAATATCACCTACCAGAATGAAAACGTATTTATATGTTACTCAGTATTAATCCAGAAAGTTTATTTTAACAAGCTATTAACTTTAAATGGCAATTTTACATGTTAGTAGAATTCATTATTTGCATTAGAGAATTATGTTCTATTTCTATCATATATGTTAAAAATCATGGTATAACTGTTACTTCCGGTAATACAAGACCTGGACGATGAAATAGTTAAAATTGAACCATAACACCTTACGACAAATTATTGACGATTTTTTTCTAATCGAAATTTAAATATCCATCTTATGTCTATCTTAAATATCCTATGTAATATTGAATTCATTTTCTTTTACAAAGTTTTCAGTAAAATGTAATTTTGCATTTTTGGAACTCTTTTGACTTCATAATATTAAGAGCAACTATGATAAAAAATTCTTAACCCTAGAACACTAAGCTTCGTAAATTTTACGATGCCGATTTTCATTTTCAGCTATCATCGAGCGGTTTCGATAAATATCGAGCTGAGCGTCTAGCTATTTTCTCTTAGGCAGTAATGCTGAATAGTTCGATGGTGGTACCTCGAATTTAGAGTGACGTAGAATCAGTTATAAGACGATTGTCGTAAATTTTACGAAAGGTTAGTCTTAACGTTATTTTAATATTGCACAGAACAAAAAAATACAGATGAAATACAGATCTAACTTGTTGTATATGGAAACTTATAATAAAGAGTATGTCTCAACATTGGGAAACCACCGCATAATTACACTAACTCAAGCTGAACTTGAGAAAATTGCAGAGGGCTTTATTTTATAATCAGACGACGATTTGTGCGAGTTGCCCTTTGAGAAAAAGACGCACGAGACCTACTTTTGTTCAAACTCTAATACACCATTTTGTAACGAACACCGAGGTGCTATTTGTAAAGCATGCACTTAGTACTACCTTAGTTTGTATTGTTTTGATATCAAGTAATAAACAATAAATAAAATAATATACAAAGCTTTGACTCGTAAATTTTACGAATGTTTAGTCTTAAGTGGTGTTAGAAATATGTTTAGCGTTCTAGGGTTTTAATAGGACAAAGAAGGGAGCTCAATATAGTTGGTTATAAGATTAACAATATAAGAGAAAACAATTTCCTTTAACACGTTCCATTGGTAATCTTATAGAAAACAAAAAAAGTGCTTTCTTCCTATCATTTACAAACTCCATCTCCAAATAGATTCTCGCCTTATACTTGACAAAGCTGCCATCTGGTTTTGTCTTTAAATGAAAAACCCACTTACAGGGAATTGCTTTCGCATCCTTAGGCAAGTCTACCAATGTCCACGTTTTATTCTTTTTTAACGAGGCCATCTGATTGTCTATTGATATTTGCAATCAGCACTCTGACTACTTTCTCTAATGCTTCTTAAAATGTCTCAGGGATGTGTGTCTTCTTAAAATGTGTAAGGGAGTACCGTTCAATGCACTTGAGTACTTTTGCGAAGTACTCAAGTACATCGTTTTTACTACAAGTACAAGTAAATAAGTTTAGATGGTTGAAGTATGAGTAACGAGTACCTTCGCATGGATGTATTCTGGTACAGAGTACCAGATACAGTACTTAAGTACCAATTTCAAGTACTTGTACTCGAGTACGTCCCAGCTCTGCATTTGGATTAGAATACTTGGAGGTTCTTGCCATTTCAATAATTTTAAATTTTTCGATTTTGTCTCTGTACCGCCAACCTGCTCAGGTGTGCATGGCGTGGTCAATATCCGCATGGTTCCGTTTTCTCTCAGAATCTGTCTAACTATGTTGTGACCAAATTCTCCACCATTATTACTAGTCACAGCAAATTAGTTTTTTTTAGGAAAAGTTATTTATAAAGTTTAAAAAATTTGGTTGCGAACTCTACACATGTATGTAAAGAGTTCCCGATCTGTATTTATATAAATACAGATCAAAAGAGTTCCCACCTTTCAGGAGGGTGCTTCATCCCCTTTTGCTTCAGAAACCACCCTTTAATGTGACCTCGCGCTAGTTTTAAATTTTCATCAAAAACTGTTACTTTGAGAAAATTAATAGGACCTAAAATATTCGGTATAAAATTCTACATCATTTATGTTCCATAAAACGTTTTTCTATCTTTAAATCAACTCTCACAAAAATGGTTTGAAAAATTAGAACATGTTGCTAGTTAGGGAAAAACGAGTAAAGTGACAAATATCTGGAAATATATTGCTCATAGAAAAATGTTACATGCAAATCAGATCTCTTTATACAAACCTCGCTAAAAGGACAAAACATATGACTATACTACTATGCCTCTTATATTCGAGCCTATTTCCACACCACCGCTCAAGTAGAGCTCCCGGCGCGTTATATTTAAAATGGTTTCCCCTTGAGGCCTAATCCACTAAAAACTAACTACTGTTTATTCAATAATTGGATTACCTTCAGGTAATTCTTCCTCTACCACTGAATTAAGACATCATTGACCACGACAATTGGAGCACGTTGTTGAACACTTCAAACCAACATTAGCGCAATCGCATCGTTTTCTGCAACCATTTTTACAACGGCAAGATATTAATTGAAGAATAAAATTAGGAGCTGATGTTGGACAACACGTCGAGTGCAATAAACACTTTTTGTACGAGTACATACAATTTTTACAACGTTCATGCAAAATCCATTTTTTTAAATTTAGGTGGAATTAGTAAATGTCAAATTTTATGTTTCTCATGGTCACAAATCACTGTCGTAGAATGACAGATGAGTGCAATAAGTATTGTTTTTTTGCATAAACGTAGAAAAAATATATTAGTTTGGATTAACTTTTATTTTGTAGATATATCTTACTGCCTGCTGACAATAATATCTTTGTGGACAAACAAGTCGATTGATACAAATGCGTCTGAGCAAACATCAAATATGCGTAAATTCTAAATTCCTAGCCGCTAGAAATCGTACACCAGGTGAATTGTAAGAAAACTTTTATTATCGTTTGCCCGCATACGAAGCATTTGTCTCTGCGTCAAGATATATCCCTGCGTGGCTAGATAAATGAATTTCCTCAAAAGTTTTGTGCCTTAGAAATATATCTTCATGTTTTCCTTTTCACTCCTGCTTCTATTATAAATCCCTGCTAAGCTCGGTTGATATGTAGTTTTACCCTTAGTTCAACTACAAGACCCCTACGGCGTGGCCAGATAGGATTTCAAACAAAACAGCTTTTAGCGAAAAAGGGCCGAATGGAATATTGGCGGATATCGGGTTGCCACTTTCCTCGACTAATCCGCCGCGCGCCGCTTTTGAGCCTGCTTCCTTAAAAGCAGTTGACGAGTGGAAAGGGCATCTGCATTAGCAATGAAGTATTCGGCACTAAAACGTTCACAAAGAAGCATCCGGCTCTAATATTATATTCTTAAAATACTATTTCTCACTATTTCAGACTCTTTTTAAAAACTTTTGTCCTTATATGATGTATAAAAGTGATTGGATTCTACGTGCCTTTACAAGTTAAAACCTGCATTACTGCTGGATGTATAAAGGTCAGATACAATATTGCCCCTTGGAGTACATTCAATAGCGATTTAAAGTGGGCAATAAAAGTTTGCCTAAGCTAGCTCAGCTCTCAATAAAAATAAAAATAAAATTCCCGTGGACGCCACTGACCATGCGCAACTAAGACTAAGTTAGTCCCCAAATTGTCCTGGGTATCGAATCTACTTTCTGGCACTTTCTATAATTCCAGGGGGAAAGAAAAATAATACACACATATATACATAATCAATATCAATATACATAAAAAAACAGAGAAACAATGCCTACCTAAATAGGAAAATTAAACAGCGAGAGTAATCAAGTGAATATATATACACTTGGTCAAACGTTAGCTGAGGGCTGGTAATAATTTTATATTTTTAGTCGTACACACTAGTAATATAAGTCAACGAAACAGGGTGTGTCCCCTTTTACTATACTTAAAATTAAGCTTATCTGTGATATGCAGCGACTCGTCCAGTAAGGTGGATCTCTCATGTAACTAAATGCCGGTACAGGGGTGGATAGACTCCAGAAAGGTGGCTCTAAAGGTGGTTCAAAAATAGGTGTGTATAAGGTGGTCTAAAAAAAGTGGTGTGTCTTACACTCGCCGAAAGAATATGAAGCCTAACTAGTTGGAAAACGGCTTCGAAAAGATAGCTTATCTGTGTCCCTCAATTAACTCTCGGGAGTTCAACGCAATGCAGGCTCTCAATGTGATTAACAGTTATTTGATCCCACTAATATGGTATGTGCAGAGTCTTCCAAACTCAACACAAGCACAATTATTGCCTTACATGTGAACGTACATACTACGTTATTTAACCAAGAAAATCACTTAAATTTTTGACACATTAAAATACTATGCCATTCATGCTTCACGCGTCTAGCTAAAAGAAAGCGTCGAATGCCAACCCCAAGGAAATTAGACCATAGATCTGCGGACCTAGGCTAGCGTCACAGAACTGCCAATGTTCCACTCACAAAACAATAGAGCGACACAGATATTTGTGGTAAATCTATGACAAAGAATTTATTAAATGCGCTGTGGCAATATGAATGAAATTGACTAATGAAAGTAATATGCCGACCTGAATTTCTAAACACATGCTAAAGGGAACGCGTAGTCACTGCTTAAAGATCAATTTTATCCGTCAAATACACCTACAATAAATTTCGGATTCTCAAATTGTTAACTACTAAAAGTGAATGTAACAGCAGGTGATTGACATTCAGATGAAGAAAAAGTTGCACTGAGTGAAGTTGAATTGAATATGTCTCACACATATTTAGAATATGCACTAATTGCTCTTCTAATATCTAAAAAATACGAACAATAATGTCCATTCATATTTAATGTCACGTATATGTATAATTAAATGAAGCTTTACTTCAATAGGTTGGTATCCATTGTGACTGTATATGATTTTACATACCGGTCGTCAGAAGCTTGGATTATGTAAATGCCGATGTTTTATTGGTTAAGTATCATAGGATTAATGTTCTTTAAAGTTTAGAAACTCCTTACATTTTCAAAAAGATAGTTTTATGTCTTTTCAAATGTGAAGTGATAAATCCCACAAGATGATGAAAACTACGAGTAATATCAAACCAGCGTATAAGGAGACACAATTTAAATTTTGGCGAAGGTGCCAATGTTAGCACACTTATTGAAGAGTATGGATAGAGGTTTATCATTAATCCGAGTAACACTAAACCATGGTAAGAGGTGACTTAACACTATATAAATTTTGGCGAAGGTGCCAATGTCACCACAATTGGCGATTATGGATGTAGGCTTATCATAAGTTTGGACAACACTCATAATACAATAAATGTGAGCTTATAAAGGCACCTCGCGGGAAATGTTTGGGGTAGTTTTGATTTTCTCCATTCTTATGTTTGTTTGGAGTGTTGAATCTGAATCTGAGGTTTGCTAACAAAATTTCGTGACGCAACATTAAAAAAAAAAGTAAAAACAGATGAAAAAGTATAATTCTTTCAGTATTTTGCTTATAACTCCAAACCATCAACTTTTCGGAAAAAACACCTTCATTCAAAATGAAAGTATATAAAATTTTCTACATTACATCCTTTAATTTTTTTTTGTAGGACGAACCGTTTGGGCTCAAGCGCTAGTTGAAAATTGTCATATTTTATTTGTGTCCCAACACCCCATACCTTTTTAACTCCACAACTCTAATTTACTTAAAGTACTAAACACAATGTAAACTACCATCCAATCCTAAAAAAAGGTGTTTCCAAAATCACATTGTAGTTAAATTTTGGGAAAACATAATTCCGTCTTGTACGTCTTTCCCTTTTATTAATTTTCTTCCGCCTTTCTAAATGATTTTATAATTAGTGCAACGGTTTAAAAACTGCCTTTTCGTTCGCTAGCACAACGGCAGTATACGGTATACGGTTACGAAAGCTTCCACCCTCGAGACCCCACCCCGCCACAAACAAAACACAGCTGGTCAAATGGCACCACGGCCAGACATATGCGGAAATCTGCAGTAGTTATGTTTCTTATGTAAAATCAAATTACAAATGGAATGCCGTGGTAATTTTAGATGGCTACCCCCACGAAGCATGCGAAAGCACCAAGCGAATAGAACGATTGATAAGAGCGCAAAATAAACATTCTGCGGCAATATCATTTACTGAATCGATGGTGCCCACTGTCTCGCAGGAGAGTTTTCTTGCAAATTCCATAAACAAGAACCGATTGATATTTACGCTTTACAGCAAGCAGTGGAAGATGCTGATATCCTAATAATCACAACAGCATTTAAGTTGGCTCCTTCCAATGTATACGTGACAGTGGTGGCGGAAGATATCGACCTTTTGGTGATTTTGATTGGCCTATGTAATCCGGATATAAAAAATGTCTCTTTCATGAAACCATGAAAAGGAAAAGTGTCTCAAACCATTTACGATCCTCACCTATCAGACAAAATCATATCAGACTATATATATTGTTCCGGCACGCGATGAGTGGCTGTGACACCACATACGCACTATTTAATCAGCGGAAATTGAAATTTCTTAAAGTCCCACTAAAGACCCTCAAGCTCACCAGTACGAGATTGTCCAAGCGGGAAACACGTTTCTCATGGCTTTGTAAGGAAACTAGTCCTTTTCCTAGTTAGTTCTAGTTAGTTAGTTCCTAGACTAGTTTAAACGATTTGAGATACAGACATTATATATCATCATCTTACAGAAGCAAACCCAACATTGCCGTACTACCTCCCACAGAAGCTGCCACACGAGAACATTCACTAACCACTCTTGCACCTTTACTTCCAGGTGAAACAGCGGTTATCTGGACAAACCATATTCAATGAACAAAGCCAGCCAGTGAAACCAGCAGCGGACTCAATACTTCAGCGCATTTCTTGTAAATGCAAGAAGGGCTGCCAGCGAAATTGTGGATGCAGGTAAACAGGCCTTTATTGCTCTCCAATATGCACAACATGCAATGGGTTGTGTGAAAATGTCGAGCCCGCGGACAACAGCGTTCAGATAGACGAAGAAGAGGCCGAAGAAAGAGACCAAGACCTGTATGAAGAAGAACGCTCACACAATGTGGAAGGTATTTTAATTTCAAAATCCCAAGTTAATGTTTTTTCACTATTTCTCTTATTTTCCAGCTCAATCTCCGAAACTATTTTTGGAAGGACCTTCCTCTTCCAGGACCTCCCGCCATCGAAGAGCCTTAGCCAGGACCTTCTAAGAGAAAACGGCTCAAATAATATGATAATATAATAATAAAGTTATGAAAATAATATTGTTATTTGATAATAAATTAGAGTTTTGCAGATAAAAAGTGGGTCTTTGTGGAGATAGATAAAACAAGCCACTTCGGTTGACACCCGCGATTTATCCCGAACGGTTCTATTGAATGAATGAAATTTTATATACTTTCTTTTTTAATAGAGATGTTTTTCCGAAAAATTGATGGTATCGAGTTATAAGTAACAGACTGTCAAAACTACCTAACTAAACTAAGTTTTTATTTTTTTTGCATTTTTTTCAATGTTGCGTCACGAAATTTTGTTAGCCTCAGATTCGGATTCAGCACCCAAAAATACCTAAAGAATGGTGAAAATCAAAATTACCCCAAAACTTTCCTATCAAAAATACTATTTTACTGCACTTTAAATAAATCACAGCATAAGAAGAATAAACTATATTTCAAATTTGGTGATGGTGCCAATGTCAGCACAATTTGGAGATTATGTATGGAGGTTTACAACAAATACCTACGAGTAACATTAAATCACAGCATAAGGAGACAATACATTACTAACATTTTGGCGAAGGTGCCAATGTTATCACAATTGGAGATTATGGATGTTTACCACTAAACCACAGTATAAGGAGACAAAATATTATTTAAATTTTGGCCAATACTATCACAAATTAGGGTTAGGGATTACATACTTTTCAGCAATACAATTTTTTTGCTGCTATAATACGTAGGTATGTAAAGGATTTTACTATTATATTATTAATTAACACTATTATTAATTAAAGAACCCAGAAATCTTTAAATTAAGTATCGTTGAGCAACCATATTTCATATAACTGAGATAATTAAAAAAACAAATTAATAACCTGATTTGAGTCAAATTTGCTGTATCATTTGAGGCGAATGGAGACTCGTATTTCATGTTCAAGTTTTGCATGCTCGCACACCAACTCGCTGACATTCCCCATAAATAAAAAATGAGATATCTAGAATAACTTGATTAGAGTAAGACATACCAATAATTTGTGGAAAAACTCAAACAGTGTTAAAATGTTAAAATAATTATAAATGCAGTTTGTCCATGGCAACCTATTTTCAAAAACTAATGTCATAGATAAATAACTAATGAAGTTTTCCAGATTTCTCTCATTCCTGCACTGAATGGTGATTAGAATTTATGAACCTAGTCCTAGACCTAGTTTTTTTAATGTCAATCCTGGCCGCACCTGCGGGACGTGAAATAATAATATGCCACCCCATCACCTCTAGAAGTCTCCGACTTCTGGGCTAACCATTGCGGTTAGAATGATGGGTAGAGATATTATTATTATAGACAAATACCAATGGGAGAACAGTTAAATTTCTGTACCTACTATAGCTATTTATGTAACCAGTTGGAAAAGTGTTCCCCAACGTGTTTCATACAAGATTTTTTCTAATTTTCACCAATTTTATATTTTATGAGAAGAAAACTATGAATTTTATGACCTGACGACATAGCTTGTCAGGTCTAAATAACCTACTATGTAATGAACTTTACACAACCAGTTGCGTAATATTTTACTTTTCGTAACTGGTTGTGAAAAGACGTTTCCTAACGTCAAAGGGTTTTGAGAAGTCCCACTTTACATTAGGCAGATAATGTATTATAATTTTTTTTGTATTTTTTACAAGGAATCCAACGAGGTTAAAAAATAGAAGATCTCCATTTAAAAAATAAAGATTTTTAGGTTTTAGGGGGTGTTATAAAAATATTTCTGTAATTTGTTTAGGTTTAAGTTTTTTAATGTCATTAAAAAGCTCGTCATACCAAAATAAGCTATAAAAAAATGATGGGTTAACACGCCTTAGTTCTATAAACGAATTTAAAATGTACCTTTCAAATGTGGAAAATTATAAAAAGGACAGTATATCTATGAAGATGAAAATATAAATATGGTTAAACATATTAACAAACTGAGGTGAAAATTCAATGAATTGAAAAATAATAATATATATGGTGTTCCATTTAAAATAACAAAGTAAGTTTTAGCTTCCGTAATGACCGGATATCTAGTAATATGAAAATATTTTAGAAAAATAGACAATTTGTCAAAGCAATTTGTCAAATTTTCAAAATCAAAAGCCAATTCACATATCAGAGGCGTACTGTAGGGAGAAAACTTGTCGGGCTAATTGTAAAGAAATTAATTTTTCACAACAAAAACTCTATTTCTCTGATGGCTTTGGATATTTTTGGATATTATTAAAGTGTGGTGTCTTAACATTCAGTGATGCTAGTTTAATTGAAACTCAACGTTTTCGTTGTGAGAAATTGTTTCCTTTCATAAATTGATAAAGCTTCGATTTTCTAATTACGTGTAACCAGTTATTAAGATTAATGCGAACATGCGTTAATATGAGAAATATGAAATATTGGGACTGGACGAAAACTCGCGATGAAAAAGTGTAGATAAAAAACCCTTACGTAAATTCTTTATTTTGCATATTTCCAACTTTTATGGAAGCAGCATCTATCCTCGTTCCGAGTGATTATAACCGAACAAACTCGTAAAGTAGTTGAAACTAGTTGGCTGATCATTTATCATGCTCTATGTTACTAAAGTCAACTTCCCAGGGGTCCAGCAATCTCCGTGTTTTCCGTCTCTTCGCCGCTGCGTTCCTTATGCATTATGCAAGCCGGCGAATAATGGAGTGTTTATAAATGCATAATAATCGTGCAACGGAAAAGCAAATTGAGTTTGCATTATTTAGCCCCTTATTACATTAGCCGATGCCTGGTGTATATATAATGGAAATTAATTAATGGCGAAATGAACACTTTCGCTTTTGCTAATCTCGCAGAAACATGAAGCTATCAAATATTGTTTGTCATTCGTGTTATTGTACATAGTAAGAAACAGCAAGCAACTAAACAGATAAAAGATTTTCTTTTTGTATTTGAATTTGTACAGGGTCTTACACAAAAGAGTGGTGGAAAAAATAAATGTCAATTTAGGGAAAATCGCAAATAACTAAATTCGATCAACTCTCTATTATAAAAAAAAACAAAGGCTAGATTTTACTTATTTTTTAATACGTTATTTTAAAAAGCAAACTAGGTAATTCTTACTAGAGTTTTGGATCAAAAATGTTATACCGGTTGTTCTGTTTGTGCCGGGTGGCCGCCCGCTTATCTTATGGTTGGAATATTTGACGGTGTAGTACCTACCTATACTGGAGATACTACAAATACCCGATTGTCATCAGATCTGTCAGCGTCCCAATTATTTGAATCTATCTTCATAGGAAGGTAACAGGATATATGTATCTACCCGTCAACGAAATTTATTTTTATGGATCTATTGTATAGAACATATATGGGCAACCCCCGGGCCGAATCCGGCCCTCCACCAGCTTCAATCCGGCCCGCGAAAGATAATAGTCGTTAGAAATAGTCGTTAGAAAGAGACAAACAGATAAACATTCGGGAAGCCGCTCGTGCCCTTGAAGCACCCTCGTACGATCGAGAGTATTCTAGTTGCTTATAAATATAAAAACCGGGAATATATAAACCGCTCAGCTAGCCGTGTCATCTCATTACTTCTTAACAACTGATAAAGTTCGCATCGCATATTCGCGTACGGTCAAAAGTACGACGCGGGAAATATTTAAGCAAATCCTATCAACATGTCTAGTTTAAGAAAGCGGAAAGCACAGAATGTTGTGAATTGTGCAATGAAACAATTTCTGTTTTAAGAGAATACAATATGAAGCGGCATTACTCCAGCAAGCATTTCGCTCAATATAATTGACTCACGGGCTAATTAAGAAAAGATAAAATTAGAGAGCTGATTACCGATTTAGGGAAACAGTTGGACACTAATCAAATCTAGACGGTAAAGCTAGTTTTATAATTAATTCCAAAATAGCGAAGTCATTTTGAGAGGGACAGTTTGTTAAAGAGTGCCTAGTAGATGTTGCAGAACTTTTTTGTCAAGAAAATAAGAAAGAGTTTGAGAAAATGAGCTTATCGCGACGTATTGTGTTCGACGTATAGATATGATGGCTAGTGATACCAAAAAAACATTATTGACCGATAGATTGGCTGATTTTCAAGTATTTTCGATTGCTTTGGATGAGAGTACAGATTTATCTGACACAGCCCAGTTAGCTATTTTTATACGAGGTGTTGATGAAGAATTTGCAGTGACAGAGGAATTACTGGCTTTACGGCCGCTACAAGGGAAAGACCTGGCGCTACGACCACTACTGGAAAAGATATTTTTACAGAGGTGCAAAGTACTTTTTTTCAGCAATATAGTTTGCAATGGTGCAAATTAGTTGGATGTGCACAGATGGTGCGCCTTCAATGGTCGGTTCACCAAAAGGTTTTATCGGAATTCTGAAGGAAAGATCAACCCCTATGAATATGATATAATAATTCTGCATTGCATTGTTCACCAACAAAACTTGTGCTCTAAATCCATTCGACTGAAGAATGTTATGGATGTGGTAGTAAATACCATTAATTTCATTAGACCCCGTGGTCTTAACCATCGCCAGTTTAAAGCATTTTTGGATGGACTCTACAGAACACGATGATGTGACATATTATTGCGAAGTAGCTAAGCAAAGGTAAAATGCTAAAAAAGTTTTATGACCTTAGAAAAGAAATAGCTGATTTTATGGAAATGAGAGAGAAAACATTGCCGGAAATTTGTGATCCAACTTGGTTTTGTGACTTGGCATTCCTGGTAGACATCACAGAACACTTAAACGACCGGAACGTGAGGCTTCAAAAACAAGGGCAATTGGTAAATGAGCTGTTCAGTCATCTTAAAGCTTTTCAAAACAAAATGCGCTTGTGGGAAACACCAGTGAGAAGTAAAAACTGTTTTCATTTTTTAATATTATCCAGCCACGAAAACATTAAATATGGTCGGTATGCTGATGAACTGGAACTACTATCAGAGAAATTCACTGATCGATTTTCCGATGTTAAGAATATGAATAGCACTTTCAATATTTTTGCAAATCCTTGTAAGTGTAATGTGGAAGATGCTCCGCTTTACCTACAAATGGAGTTGATCGAGCTTCAAGAAGACTCATATGCTCATAATATGTGAAGTCTAAATTTGAACTAAGCGAATTTTACAGAACATACCTTTCCGAAGAAAAGTATCCACACCTGAGAGTTTTCGCGCGAAAAATAATTTGAACATTCGGAAGCACGTATAAATGTGAGCAGGTTTTTCAATCATTAAAATTAATAAAAATAAGCATCATACTCGGCTTACAGATGTTAATTTAGAAAACACTTTGCGCATAATATCTACTACTGATATTGACCCCAATCATCTTGTTTCTCAGCTTCAAACTCAAGTATCTCATTAATTTTCATTTGATTTTTCCATCTTTTTTTATTCATGTGCTTTTTATATGTTTGATTATGCTATTATAATTAATAAATAAAAAATGTGTGAATATCTTTGGCTTTTTTATTCACTACTACCTACTTATTTCTTGCCTACGGCCCGCCACCTGATTAAGTCCCAAAATTACGCCCGCAGCTAAGCAAAGGTTGCCCATACCTGGTATAGAATATGACATGACATGACTGCACAGAAAATATTCTCCATGCAAATGCGGCATCTATTTTATAAAATATTTTATTTTTACCTTATATCTTAAGGATATTTGACGTAAAATATAATGTAATATATTCCGCAGTGCTCTCATATTACATGAAAACTGATATGCACGATATCATGTTTTTCTCTTGTTAAGTCGATGTTTTTGTGTATAACATAACGACGTTCAGAATGATATACATTAAGAGTACCTAATATAAAGAACAGTTTGATTTATAAACCCTCGCGAGCTGAATCACTAGTATATCTCAATTTTCTGATGGATCCTCGTTAATGTAGGATACCAGACGCCGACGCGACGGTTGCGAATGCTTTATTAGAAACGAATTCGTATTCTAGAAATTTAATGGTGAACCATAATTATATCCCTAAACTTCTGCTATCTTATATTATTGTTATATCTTATTTGTAATAGTTCATCGATATTAATATACCTGCTTAACAATAATAATTAAACATTCAACAATAACTAGAGTAGGTATGGTTTTGGTTTTTGCATGAACGTAGAAAAATAATTGGCTGCTTTTCAGAAAACGTCTTACTTGCATATTTTGAAGAGTTATCTAAGAAACTAAAATTATTTCATTTTCAAATCTACGGTGTCTATTAAGCATAAAGTGGACATATCCAAATATCACAAATTCGCGTAAATAAAGCACCCGAGGTTATTTTACTAGAAGACCCTTATCCACTTGCTTTAAGCTTAGTAATTGAAATTAAACTATAATAAAAACAAAGATAAGCTTCCCACTATATCACTTGCCGATTTAATTTTAAAAAAAGCAAACTTCCTATCGCTATATAA
>CAXKVY010007024.1:0-24560 GCA_964058915.1 Tetropium fuscum | reverse complement strand
AGAACTGATTTTTTGCAGATAAGACCAGTCAATGCTCAATCATCAATATATTATCCATGCAAGAAACAGTATTCTTCAACATAGCAGTATTACAGTACATATTTCATTTAGGTTAGTTATCCATTTAGCTATCAAGCTATAATTAAATATCAATCAATATTGATAAAATGTAATTTAAAATTAACGGAAGCAACAAAATTATTGTAGCTTCTTTGATGTGTGCAGGAGATTGTCAACAAAGATGAAGTAATAAACAATGAAGATATTGTTCACAGAATCCTAATCCTATAGTAGTTTTCCCAGAATAGTGAAGTTGTCACGTAATCCAATATAAGCAGTATAAGCACTTTTTCTTATGTAACATTGCTCTATCCTTATGGGCATGCCATAACGAATTAAATTCCATACAGGTTGTTTACACATGAACAGTATCATATGTAACAATACCACTGAATCAGATATGCCTAGGCACTCTTTCCAACATAACATCAGATGTGTCCTTATGGGCAGCACCATAACAAAATAAATTCAATACAGGTTTTTACACATGAACAGTATCATATGCAACAAATGACTGAATCACGCACTTTCTTACAATAACATTGGTCTAACCTTATGGGCAGTACCATAAGTAAATAAATTCAATACAGGCTGCCTGCACATGAACAGTATCATATGCAATTATTATCATTGAATTTAATGTACCTCGGCACTCTTCTAGTTATCACTGAATCAAATATAGGCCCTTTCTTGCTGTAACCTTATGGGCAGTACCATAAGAAAATAAATTATATACACATGTGTGCAGAGACATTTTATAAGTTGAACTGTATCAACTGCATACTATTCCCATGAACACGAGCACAGAAGAAATGAAACCTAAAATATGCTAACATATTTAAACATGAGCAGCATCATGTATTTTTTTTTTAAACACTAAAAGTTGTAGTAGATAGCTAAGTAGGTATATAACAGTAAATGCAAAATAAATGTAATTACCTCAAAATACGGACTGCAAGCAGATAAAACTACTTTGTGTGCGTTTAGGCATTTTCCTTCTGCTGCCAGTGTGCAGTCTACTAACGTTCCATTTTCTAATAATGTGTCGAAAACCGCTACTAATGTTGACTGGTGGTTATTCCATCGTAAGCAGAACTGCTGGTCGTCATCCATTTTTAACTGTAAACAAAAAAATTATATTCGACTTAATTCTATAAAATTATTGATTTAAGTTTAAGTGCATGACTAACTTTTATAATAAAACTATATGAAATTAAAAACTTGTAAACGTGGAGGTTACAAAGTTCATGAACTTTCAAAATGGAGCAAGTAACGGCTTCGGCTTGGCTTCATCAGAGTTGTTAACTCTGCAGTCTCGGCACGCAAGCGTTGTAAGCTTAACGGAAACACGTCAGCAAGGGTGGGGGGAAAGGGAAAGCGAAGCATCGGCTTTGGGTACCAACAATGGCCGCTTTTCCGAACCAACATGGAAAAATGGCGAAGCGTCTACCGAAGAAATTAAAATATAATCGTATATTAAGGTTGTTCCCGGTTTAAATGCCTCAAAAAGTATCCCTTCATAACGTTGACCGACTTGTACTATGACTGAGCTTTGGGAAAACGGTATAAACATTAAAAGCTCAGATCGTGTTGGACAAAGCTTCCCTGCCCAAAGGACTTCCAAGGTAAAAAGGCGAAAAATTCATCACCGATAACCCAAATTTTTAGACCGGCATGTAGTAATGAACGTTATTTACCTATTTTGGCACACTATAACTAAATATCACAATATTTTTCACTTGTATTATAACTTTTCAAGAGACGACGAAAAACGTTGTTAAGTCTTCATAGGGCGGCTTTGAACTAAAAGCGAACGGCTTCATCGATGAGATTTTGGAGCCGTAGGAATACCCGGGGTACGATGCACGAAGCGTAAGTGACGTCACACCAGCACTCAGTAGTGTTTTGGGCAGCAACGCCAGTGATGTTACCAATAAGAGCACGAGCTTTCGCCGCTAACTAGACTAGGGGACAAGCTTCACGAAACCGCTGCGTGCAACGTGCCCCGGCTATTCCTCTCGGCGGCGTAGAAGTGGATAGAAGAGAGAGAGGATGGTGAAAACTTGAAAGAGAGAGCGTGGAGATGAGAGGAGAGAAACGAATTTGATCCACAACAAAATAGTGAGCCTGTCTCTTCTAATCGTACAGTCCGTTTTCCACTGCGGTCTTGATTTCTTTTATCGCGAATTAATCCGTGTTGTTTGTTTTGCATGTTTATTTGTGTCATCTGGGTATTTACGGCTAAACAGGTAAGATCCCTGTTAATGCCTAAAATCCGCAAATCTGGACAATTTGTTACCTAAGCGGAAATAGATTGCCCTAGTTTTTTGAAGCACTGCTTTTTGCTTTCTCTTTTATATGCTGTCATTTGCCATTTTTCTTTTCAACAAAAACACCGGTATAATATGCACGAGCCTCATGAAAATGTTTATATAGCCTACCTTGTTACCTAGCTACAGTAAAAACCACCTACCCAATTTAAATAAGTGTATTTTGGCGCCGACCTTCCCCACGCATTTCTACGCATGCATGCGTCTCACGAGTATGCGTAATTGGCCCTTTAATTTTGCAGATCAAAACAGATAAATATAAACACTGAACAGGTAGTTATCCTACCGGTATTGACGCCAATTAGTAGGTAGGTATAATACCTATCTATTAATAATAATTTATGAAATAAATGAATTACCTACTTAGGAATTGATTGTTTTTGTAACAGAAGTAGCTAGTTACTTACCTACGCTACCTAATAAAATTACATATAATATACACCTACAAAGAAAAATAAAGATATTAATTAGATGTTCTCCTTTCTTTCCATGTAAAGAAAGGAAAATAATGAGTTATATTTTCGTTAATAATTCTGTATAATATCAGAATGAGGAATAGGTACCTAGATAACTGGTTTATCTGATTTCAGTTACACCTATGTGCAGTGTGTACCTACTTTACACTGTACCTACTTACGTTCACATTAAGTAACTTCATGGTGGGTAGGTAGGTACATTACTTAATTATTTTTAACTTAATACAGGAGCGCTTAGTAGCTATTTTTAAACAAAAATACCTACCTATACGAGTATATACCTAACTAGTAGGCATCTATAATATATTATAGGTATAGGATCTATAATATATTATAGGTATAGTATAATATTATATAGGTACCTATTACCTATCCACAATTCATTTAATATCATTATACTTAATTGAAGAAACTGTGAAGTGTATAAAATATAAAGATAATTTGCCAATCTTATCAGTGGATGAAGTTAATGAATACAAATGTTTTTGTGCAAATACCTACATATCACCCTAGATAATATTATCTAGTTAGATACATACTGTACATACTTACCGGAGGTAAGTTTGTACAGGGACTTTATTACTATGCGAAAAGTATAGCAAAAACAACTTGTGGATGTATTTTTTTTAATTTTGTTAGCACCCAGTGGCGTAGCTATGGTAGGGCAAACCGGGGCAGTGCCCCGGGGGTCGCGGTATTAAGAGGCATGTCGGAAAAGCTATTTCTAATGTCGTTAATTGCATAATTAACTACCTACCTATTCATTCACTCTCACAGTTTTTATTACATGTAGAAAATCATCATCATTACAGTTACAACCAAATCTCTTAAATAATAAAAATTAAATCCAACTCGTTGGGCAGGAAGAATTTTATCTATTACTGCTATTGATCTTCGTTTTATGGATATTATGAAGTCTAACGAAGATAGAATTACCATCTCAAAAAAACATGAAAGGGAAGAAGCTTCTACAATTAAGAACCCAATGTCTTTCTTTGAATTTATATTTAATACAACTATTTTGCATAGAATCCTTACGCAATTTAATTTGGCAAAAGTCAAAAGTCTTGTAAAAGAAAAATAATTCTTTAAATGAATCTGTAAAAGTTTTAGAACAAGTACAAAAAAGCGTAAACATTATAAGGTCAATCAAACGTCAAAAATCAAAAACGTCAACCAAAGATTTACATATATTACAGATTTAGTAATACTGACAGATTTGATAGTATGAAAGAAGGTAATATATTTGATATTCTTTCCAACAAACTGTGTTAAGTTCTGACGAATAAGAACTTATAGGTAAATATATATCTATTTATAGCAAATACTCTTAAATATTTGATTTAAATAAACGTACAGCTTAATATACTAATTTAATAAATACTGCGCATAGTGACTAAAGAAATTATTTATCGGTAACCTTGAGCTAGGTATAAACTATTTTTTTAATATGTTTCGTATTAAAAATAAAAGTTTCTTATTACTTACGATAAGAAAATTTTGCCCTGGGACCCCATGACTCCTAGCTACGCCACTGTTAGCACCAGGAATAAAAAGTAAAGTGGGTTGATATTATACTATTCTTGATATATAATATAATATACTACTCTTTATCACGTTCTGCAAAATACCTAAATAATTATCATGGAAGAATAGGCAGTTCAGAAATTTAGGGAGCCATTTTAATAAAGTAACCTTAAAAAATAATCTCTAATTTTCTAGGTATGTTTTTCATTTATCTAATCCTACCCATTATTTCTAAGATTGAAGCTGCATGATATACAAATAAGTAATTATAAATTATAACGGCATCAAATTGAAATAAGCAAATTAATATAATTTGCTTATCAGCTCCGGCTGCGGGCGGTTGCAAAACTGGCCAGGTCTTGCCGCAGATTAGGAAATGCAGTTATCGAATAAATAAGCCCATGGCCAACTTTTTTAATTGTTTTGTAAAAATTTGTTAGACTCACCCTCGAACTTAACTACCGGTGTGAAGCTAGCAGCCAATTTGCCAGAAACGCCCGCGTATGCAACCTGAACATGATTGCTTCTTTCCTCAGTTAATTGATGTTCAAATAAAATGACCCGAGAAACGCAACAAACTGGCTAATCTTCGGAATCTTATTAATTTATAGTTTTATAAACTGTTTTTATAGTTTTATATATTTTATAGTTTTATATAGGTGCCGATAGGATGGATTCATAGGTATACATGCACCGTTTAGTTCGAACTAAGTGGATTCGAACGTTCGAACTAGTAATACCGGTCATGTATACGGTTCCTAGTTCGAACTAACTTTGTTAGCTCGGTCTTAGGAAGCCCGAACTAAATATGCGCGCTAGCGCTTTTAGTCCGGTTTAATCCAAAAATCATGTAAACGTTTAGCTCGCTTGTAATTCGATCTAAATTGGACGTTGCCAACTTTTAGGTGAAAAACGTTATAATACAAAAGGCACAAAAGTAGAAGTTGATGGTTAACTTCAGTTGGTAATAACATGTCATGTATACAGACAAGTAAAAGGGACCTAATTTGACGCATGTGAGTTCGAACTAAACAGTGGTCAGACAGCAGATAGCGTTGGCATTGCTTGTAGCAAGAATTATGAAATAATAATATTGCCCCAAAATCAACTTTAAACGTTTCTGAAAAAATATGGTTTAGTAATACAAGCAGACCGAGATACACCTATTTTTAAACAGGGTTTAAGAGATTAGCTATAAACTCCTTGTTCCGCTTCTATTGAAGTTGTTTCCGTTATCATAGTAGAGATATCCTAAGGCTAGTTGCACACGGAAATAATGAAACGAGAGAGACAACAAAAATAAGTCCATTATATGTGACTTGATATATCCTACTAACGTTGTTGTAAGCTGGTGTATGAAAAAGAAAGAGAGGGCACGATTTCGTACATCGTTGTGAGAATATCGATCAACTGATCGATTTCTTTTGACTGGCACTGTACGCCGTACCCGCAGTAGGCTTGCACAGTTTCAAAACTGGCAGAATTTGGTTATCTTTCAGTTGAATTCACGTTTTCTTCACTTTCAGTGCACTAAGCTGCAATTTTACCTCCCTCCCATTGCTTAAACCACGCTCAGTCTTCTGTCTCTAGTCTTCATGATTTTAACATTCAAATTCTAGGTTAGTATTATGTTGACGTTTCTCATCGGGAAACGAGTAAAGTTTTTAGGTATACATCAGGGCGAGTTGTTTCAACACACTTTTGACAAGTGGTTTATATCTATGACGTAACCGCCAACTTTATAGATTTAAAGAGTTATACTATTAACTATTCTCTTCCGGTTGTTCTGCCGACCGGCGGTCGGCCGATTGACCGTCGGTGTGCAACTAGCCTAGGGCCGTAATCTAACTAATACGAGGGCTTTCCGGATATACATATTCATATACTATTCAATCACTAAGTTATCGAGATGAAAACTGTTACACCCTGTGCATTATTTTATTACTCTGCATTCTTGTCCTCAGACGGAGATAAAAATTTCTTTTATTGTTCTCAGTTCTCACATTGTTAATTCTCAGTCTCAGGTAATTTATGCACATTGTTAAATGTTAACAATGGCGTACAGTGTTAATTAGAGTAAACGAAATACGCATTATTAAAGTGTTAGAGCAATAGCAAGATTAATATGTTGTTACGCCTCAAACAGTAATCCGTTTCCACGGGAAAAAATATTAGTAATAAAATTATTGGTAATATTTGGTGTTCAATATTTCGTGTTCGAAGGAATCTACCTAAAGAGGCTGGGGCTAAAGTGTAAAAGTTGACTTATTTCATTTAGCATTTAGTATGCTTTATGCTTTATTTATCAGTTATAGGTATACAGAAAGCTGTCATAATATATGGGGTGTAGATTATATTGTACATTCTACAGGAAGGTTCCCAAAACATTCTTCGGACATGGGGATTTTTTTTTCGGTTCTAAATTTGTATCCTGAAATATACGTAGGTTAATACTTCTAACTAACCAACTTACCCAAAATGTAATAAGCTCATATATCAAATAGTCTTGAAATGATTTATAATTTAAAAAATTTAATAAATCACGAGACACTTCCTTAAAGAACAACTGTTCTGGGTGATTTTGTCATATTTCGACTTTAGAATCTACCTGCTCTAAAATTCTGAATACTCATTTGGAAACGCCTTGTATAGGTACCTATGTACTTCTGTGATATTACATATAAATGGAATATAGTATGAACTGAACTAAATCTGTATATTATACTCTACTCCACTATAAAGTAAATACATACTACACTGTATCATATTCATGAAAATTATTTTGGAGTTTTTTCTACACAATAAACTAGTAGTACTATGACTACTATGGTGACCGCAGTACCTACCTTAATTTTTAAGTAATAAATAACAGTCGGTTGAAAGATAACTATAGATACTTATTTATAGTTTGTTTGCTCTTGATTCAAGTTAAAAAAGCAATTGGTATACAGTTTGCTATATTTATTGCACTATTTCTTCTCTTCCCGCGCAAATTGAGACTGTAGTTTACTTAAAAAATACAATACTTGTTATATATAAGTTCGCCTATTTTCTGCTCAAGTTGTTGATATAAAATATAACAGCTTATTTCTTATTTATAATTTACTTCATTCGGTTTTTCATTCATTATTTGTCAATGCATTAATAATGTAATAAATAAAATTATTATTTTTAATATACATTTTAAGTACCTATTAATTAGAAGTAAGTAAAATGAATATCAATCTTAAGTAGGTACTATTCCTTCATATAACCGCAGCTGTAAAATTATTGCGCGCCGTTTTCCCTGACTATGTTGGTGAGAGGGAATGAGCCACGGCACATCACATTTTAAATGGAAGTGCCGCGATAATCAACTGGTAAAGTATATACGAGCACAATTGAAACTGTATAAAATATAAAAACCACAGCCGGCAGAAACAGTCGGCATCTCTCTATTGTACATGGGCGGAGGTAGAAATGTTTCTATTAGGAAAGTATTTTAGGAATCCTTTTATGAAAACTGTATTAATTTTTTGTTTATCAGATACCCATTAATGGTTCATTTGGCCAATAACATATTTTTGAGACATTTTTTGTAGGTGGTTTTAGATATAAAATGTAAATATTTAAGTTTATTAATTTTAGTTTCAACGTTAACCCACATTATACTGAAATGGAATATGTTACTCAGAAAGAAACAACGAGAAGGAATGACCACGTCCTTGCTAGGAGGGATGGGACATGTTGGTTTAACGAGGGTTAGCGATGTTAGTAAAAATAAAATAAAAGTAGGTTTCTTGAATATGAAAACAGTCAGTTTAACAGTCGGACACGCGGCGCGGTCAACAAAGAAATGATTTACGACGCAGCAGAACAGTCCGTTTATTCTCTTTACACCAGCGCGCAGTCGTAGATAGTTCATCGGGCCTGCTTTCAGTTCCAGTATCGGACTCCCATGCACGATTTCAACTACTATACGAATCTTAATGCCATTTCTAAATACATAGGACGAAATGTCAATATAAGTGCGGACGGTCCTGTGCTTTACCACCGACCAGTTTCAATTTTGCTCGTATATACTTTACTACACAATGCACCGAATTATATGGTTGCCATAGTAACAGTCGCCCACGTGTCCCATCGTCTCTGAGGTAGAACATACTTTTGGCAAGCAAGTGAATCATCCTCGCTGTCGGTTCTCGGTATTATATCGGTATTGTCGGAGAGCTACGTTTCTCGTTGGATAAAATAAGTTTTATGTTCCCTTTAAATTATCGTGTATATTATATCGTGTATATTATAATATCGTGTATATTATAAAGCGTGCTACTAAATTGGCGATTTATAATGTTACCAATTGACGCTGTTTTGTATTTAGGAAAACAGGAGTTTTTCGTGGCCAATCTTATGTGAAAAGACTATATACATGCAAAATTACTACGAAGAATAATAAGAAACTCAAAAACAATAGAAAACCATATTGTGCAATGTATTTCTGATTATATTCAGGAAAATATATCAAAATAAATAGATGAAGAATATGTTTTTCAGTTCAAGTGGATAATAAATAGGCCAGTAAAATTAGAACTAACAAAAAGTGTTTTGAGGAATTAATTTCCAGTAAGCTGGAAATATTATTAATACCTTCATTTTGTCCTAAATACATGTAATCTGAGTTTGCACCTTCCCAGGAGATGAGCATAGCTTTTGATAGCCAAAAAACGGCGAAGATTTTGCACTTTCTTTTTCAGTTTTTGCTCGTAGCTGGAAAACGGTGCGTCGGACGGAAAATGTCATTCCATTAAATATTAACGAGGGTTAAATTATGCGTCGACTGAATATTCTTAAAACTTCAAATTCGGTTCAGTGATATAACTTCATTCGAAAGTTATAAACGGTAATAATAACTTAATAATAAGTTAATTCAAAAGTTATAAACGGTAAAATTTATCATTTCGGTGCAAACTTACATTTTGCGTCTTTCCAAGACCATATATATATATATATATATATATATATATATATATATATATATATATATATATATATATATATATATATATATATATATATATATATATATATATATATATATATATATATATATATATATATATATATATATATATATATATATATATATATATATATATATATATATATATATATATATATATATATATATATATATATATATATATATATATATATATATATATATATATATATATATATATATATATATATATATATATATATATATATATATATATATATATATATATATATATATATATATATTTAAAACAGATACTCCTAGTAAAAAAAACCATAGAATAAAAGTTGTAGAGAATAGAATTATATATTAATATAGACACTTCAATTTTCAAATTCAGTCATTTTAAAAGATTATATTTGGCATTAATTCAAAATTGATTTTTTTCTGCCCTAAGTTGCATATTTCCCGTAATTATGATATGTGTGGCCTAAATTTCATGAATTGTGAGGGTGAAGAACATTTCAAGTCAGGGTTCATTTGTCAGGTTCATTTGTCAGGGTGAAGAACATGAGCGCACGATCACTGATGACCTGATGATAATGGAGATTCAGAATTGCAGGAATCCACTCTGGCTTTGTAGTACAGAGGCTGATGGTCAAACGTCACAAAGCAGAAATTTTATCACCTCTCCGTTTAACTGAATCAAAGAGAACAGAGTATATAGTGTCAGAGATTCATGGAGGTGCATTGAGGAATGGTAGGCAGAGAGTACTAGACTTCTGAAATGGCTGGTGATCTTCTTCAGGAATCCGTTCCACCCTTGGACATCCAGGCGTTCTCTCTATTTCCCATACAATCACATGAATTCACTGTCTGATTGTTTTACCGCATCGATTGGGTTGCATATGTTGACCTCGTATATACAAATTGACTTTAGGTTATCCCTCTTGATTTTTAGAAAGGTGACCAGTGGTATATTTCTGAATGCCCCAGTTTCCTTGGCTTTGGGTTCCTTCTTTGATCTTGCAATTCTTACCTCTGACCAGGCTGTGAGATGTTATACACTGGAGCCCTCCTATAGCATGCCATGTGTCGGAGCCGTCAATCGTGTCTACGTTAACATCAGCATTGTCACGCACCCATTGGCTAAAAGAATCTTCCAGCATGACTTGTGGTGGGTCTTAAAGGAGAGGTGCTTGAAACAGGTGAATTTCGAAATATACAGCTTAGAAACTGCTGTTGCTGTTTAGAAACGCGGATAAATCATTTTTTAAATTCAAGCACACCTAATCGTGGCAACAATTTGAGCTCACGCAAATGGTATGTCTATGACTTTGCAGCTATTAGGATTAGTATTTTACATGAGCTATTAGTATTTTACTAGAACTTTGTTTTGGGACACATGGCAGTCCGAGTAAAATCGTATCGAATCGCTTAATTTACAAGCAAAAAATGTTAACTAACTTTAATATATGAAGTCCCCGGGATGATTCTTTAATTTATAATTTTCAGAATATGCATATCACTATATATTCAGAATATGCATATAGTCATATATATTTTTTTATTAAAATGGCATTCGGGGTAAAATCACGACTGAAAATATGCCACTGCCTCCCGGTGTATAATGTATTTACATATGTCTGTATAATGTATTTATGCCTATCCATGTATGTACATACGAGTACTTACATAGATAATATCATGTACTTTATGCTAACATGTATATTTTGATTTTTTAGGTATGTCATGCATAAATAAATAAAATGTACACACGATTTATCGTTTCACTCCAACATGGTCCGGATAAACGAGTATTTACTGTATATTTGAATTTAAATCAACAATATGTTCACACATTAGCGAAGGAAATTATTATTATTATAAATTAACGTTATTCAAACATATAGGATTTTATTATATTAATCCCTATAGCGGCGCCACTGGCTTTAAAACACTAGATATTTTAAGGTCACCTTAAAATTCTTAAGCATCCGGTCCTGAAATGGAAACAGACGAACATAAAATGTAACAGACTGCCTAGTGCTTTGCTCACGAAAGATACAGAAAAAGGACTAAAATCAATAGCAGAACCGAAAAAAAAATAAGAACTGTCTTGTCTAAACTCCTCCCACGAATACGGGTAACATGAAATAAGAAATGTTAGCTATTCTATTCGGTCGTCTCTGTCGAATTATTTTCAGCAAACTTGTAATTCGAATAAGAGAGAAACTCGCCGCGAGAGAATTAAACTCATAGCCTTGCATTATGTTCTTCCTTTCCATTTGAAAGACATTTTCTTGCTTGGCATCTTTTAATTGTGTGATGGGAGAATGGAATGAAAGTCTACGTATAGATTGCAGATTTGGAATTAATAAGTCGACGTGCCGTTCAGATGATATTAAATAGTTAATTATTTATAATTTAAAAAATCGTAACGTTTTTAAAAAATGTTTTTTTTTAATAGTTATTTAACGACTCTTATAAAAACATTTTTTTGTTACTTCAGCGTCATGTAATTGTGGCTTTTGACAGTACAAAGACATGAATTTCTTGTCAATATGACAACATTTGATGTCTTTATTATAATATGGTATTACAAAAAAAGGCTCGAATAAAGCCAAAACAGGGTGTAATTCTTATTTTTTAAATATAGCTAAAACATAAAATAAACAAACAAATGTAGTCAATTAACAATTTATTTTAAAATCACTATTTAATAGGTTTTCCATTACTAGCAATGACTGCTTCCAACAGTCTTGGCATAGAATGAGCCAACGTTCGACAGTAATCTGTATCCACATTTTCCCAAACCGGCCAACAAAAGTTCTTCCCTGTTTTACGGGCGAAAAATTCTGACATGAATTTCCTTGACTTATCGTCCCAAAACCATTTCAATTGGATTGAGATTGGAACTTCTGGGTGACCAAGGCAAAACGACAATGTTGTTTTCCAAGAACCAGTCCCGCACTAATCTGCAGTTGTGAATTGGGCAATTGTCCTGTTGGAAAGTAAAATTAGTTAAATTAATTGTCCTGTTGGAAACTACGTTCGTTTGATAGCAAATCTGATTTGCAAACTTCTATCATTTGTCACTTGGCATTGTTTTACTTTAAAGCTCAATTTTTTCGATATTTTACAGTTGCTTAATCAATGTCAACAACATTAGTCATGCCAAAATCAGTACAAAATATTTAATTTCATAATTTCAGGAATTTTATTGATTGATATTGATTGATGATATCCTATTTTAAAAAATGCATATTTCTGCCCCATATTTTTTGAGCCACCCTGTATATATTAAAAATTTCTTTTGATAATTGTGTATCTACTAATTAAACAAAAGTCGACGATTTCGAGCGTTTTTAAACTCCCAAATAATTTTTATTGGATTTATCTGATAATTCAAGATTGAATTGAGATTAACTAAAACAATTCGAGACAAAACCAGACGGGACGAGATAAGGCCTTGTCTCGTTTCGTCTCGTCTCGAAAAATTTTATCTCGAAATTTCGAGACGAGACGAGAGCTTTATCTCGTATCGTTTCGCGGCAACTCTATTAAAGATCTTATGGAAAAAATTATAATAGAAGTTTTTTACATAATAATGCACAAAATTGTTAACTCATTGGAAGGTAGATTTCAAAACGTCAACAGCTATTCAAAGATTTCGAATGTTTCTTCCAAGCAGTTTTGATTTTTTAGAGAAATTTACAGTTTTCATAAAAATAGTTACCGAGAAACTTGAAGGTGAAATAACATTTTTTCCCGTAATTCAAGATATAATAATTATAAAGATATAAATAATTTAAAGCAGCAGTTATTAGATTTTGCCACTAAATGGCATAGGCTGTCCCAAACACTGCGATGAATATGAATATTCAGTTGTTAATTTAGAAATAAAAAACAACGATGACGATATCGATCTCTTACAAAACGACATAATTAATAAACAAGATGCAAACAATTATTGTTTTGCTGTTACAGTTTGCTTTTAAAATATAATATGTATGCCGGTGCCTACGCCGATCTCCACAGGGCTTACCAATATATACTTACTTTATCCATATCACAGGTTAGTTGTGAACGGTCATTGTAAATACCCAAATATATTTTGAACACGCTACGAAATAGTTTGGGACAGGACCATCTCTAAGCATTTATGCTTATGGCAATTATTGAAAAATATGTTCTGCAGTCTTTAGATAATAATGATATATCTAATTAATCATTTAATTGAAAATTGTAAGTCACTAAGAGAACTTTGTCCACTGATTAGAGCATGTTTTAGTTAGATAAGGTGCAAACATTTCTTAGAATAGCAACAGCGTTCCCAAATAGGTAGTTAATATGTTTATCTGTACGTTAACCGTTACCTATAACGTAACCTTTAACTCATTAATGAATAAACTTTAAACGCAATTTAATTTATTTTTTAATTAATAACTCGTTTATATAGTAAATAGTGGAAAGTTATACAATAATAGAGCATCGCCCGGCCTGATTCTTAGTGCCAGTCCGCCCCTGAATTTAGATATTCGTATTCCTATCACATCTTATATTATTATATCTATATTATTATGTACATAACTATGATTCAATTTAGCATAATAAAATTAAAGATTAATTAAGAGTCCCAGTGGAAAGTAGCGTATTGCATACCGCATACATGAAGTAAACACAGATTTAGTTTTTGCTGCATAGTACGATTATAGGTTATAGTACTAATAATTATTATATGTTGGGAGAGGGCCTCTAATATTAGATGCGCTTGCATATCTCTGTGGAAACATACGCGTAGTGCCATCTATTAACAAGAAGCTCGCTTACACCTTCAAGGTAATACATTGCCTATATTTGTAGAATCCAATTCCTTTGTAACTAACTCCTTCAAGCTTCATGCGGGGGGGACTGATAGAAGATCGAATTTTGCGTGTATTCACCTTTTTAAGTCTCTATTCCGTGTTCTAAAATATTATGAAGGCATAAACTTAGAACTTTATTATACAAAGTGTTTCTAAATTGATGCGGAAACCTTGGGAACTGAATTTTCGACCAAAATTAAGGAGGGGATAGCATATAAGAATTTTTTTCAACACCCCTTCCTTCTCCAAGTTACAGCCCTCTTAAGTTGTGGTAAAAGACATGTTTTTATTTATTTTCTCCACAATGGAAGAATTTATAAGACAACTTGCACTACTACACTGGCGGACAACTTGCACTAATAAAATAACAGTTTGTTACAGTTTTTGTAACGCTGACATATTGATACAAGGGGGTAAAAAAGCCAACCTCTATAATATTTTTCATCAGAACTTTTTAACGCGTCGACACATATTTCTTATACTTTTACATTCATTTCTCCTGAATTTTTATACCAGATGTCTAAATATAAATCAAATACAAAATACGTCTTGCTACACCAGTTCTGCTACGTGCTACGTTCTAACCATAGTTCAGCTCTAAACGTCCAAACGAAATTCCATACAATACATTCCACCCGACGACGTTCCCCAGCAAAGAAAGTGGTTCCATCTATCACTCTTGTCTTGTCCGATCATCTATTTTGGCGTGCTGTTATATTACTTATAAATATTTACTGATCGTTTTTTAGAGGACGGACGGACAGTAGAAAAAAGATAAATAGTAGTCGGCATCATCACTAATGCCTACTTTTTGGTAATAATGGTTTTGTCCATTCGAATCGAAAAATATAGGTGACTATCACGACGATATGAACGTATATATCTTTGAGAAGTATTTTTATCGTATGTTGGATGTTATTGCTCCTGATTCGTATAATGCGAAATACAGATCTGACGGAAAGCTCATATAACTGAATGGTTATCAGGAAGAAACGCTTTCCAAACAACAAAATAATTTTTGCTGAATATTAGTGTTTAAAAGATCCAAAAATTATTATATGTAAATAATATTAAATTAATTTAAAAAATAGTATTAACTTTACAATTTTCGAAAAAATTAAAACTTCGAGAATTTGTGGGTGAGTGTTAAAATGAATAATATAAATGTTGCTGTAGGTAATATATTAATAATTTTGTGTCTGATTTTGAAGATACCTATTATAGATACCTATTATTATACCCCAAGTGCTTTGGCGATTTTAACATTGATTGATTGAAATTTAATACAAGAGTAAAGTACTTATACATATTTCAGATGGCATTGGACTGAAACAAATTCTTAGTGAACCGGCACGAGTAGGGTATTATAATACAGTAACACTTTTAGATTTCGTAATAATTTCCGATACATGTCAATTCTCTACTAGTGGCACTTTTTCTTTACCCATGATTTCGGACCATGACTTAATTTTTTCCTATGGGTCTCCAGTGACTTCAATTATGTACAGAGATCTCTAACACATAAAGTTAGAAGTAGCACAAGAGAAAAATCATAACAAAAATATAAACGCACCAAAAGTGTTGTTCATTGGGAGTATTATAAACATTTACGAAATACTTATTACTTAATTACTTATTACTTAATTCAATAAGAAGAGAGAACAAGCATATTTGCAACACGCAATTCAGAATGATAACAAAGTAATACGGAAAACAATAAAGAAATTAAATATTTGTTATAAATCTAATAACATTTACAATAACTTATCAAATAACGTAAACCAAATGCACAATCATTTTATAAATTTCATATCTCGAGTCATCCGAGTAACAACTTGTTAGATTACTACAGTAATAGAATGAACGATCTGACTCAATCACAGTTGTGCTTTAAAACAGTTAATTATATTGAAGTTGGTAATTTGTTGTTCTCCATTTACTAAATTTCAGGATAGCTCAAATTGTATTCGTTTTAAATTATTTCCTGAAATTTTTAAAACAAGAATGAAGAAGTTGAGTGCATATGACTGTTTATTATCAGATATGGTTAATAAAAATAAACAAAACCTTAAAACCTTAATCTTATCCTGCATAAAACCTACTTAACTTAAATCTACTACACAATATTTCTTAATACTAGCAAATTTTAAATTATTTACTACCTTGTAAAAATATGTTAATCCTCTTATCACCACGGATAAAACACCACTTTTTTGGAATCACTGGTACACGAACTAACAAATGCTGCTAGGCTCTGGTGCTGGTGTCATCTAGCGGGATGTCACTGCACTGCCTTTGGAATGCCGACTGCCTTTGCTGGAATCTCTGCTTTAGGATTTATACTCCCTCAAATTTGGGATTTATACACCCTCAAATTTATAACTTACTGCTGCTGTATTTGTAATCTTCTCACTTATTCATGACAGACACTTATTCATGCAGTTTTTCTGCTTCTTGACCATTTACACTGGTATTGTTGCTTACTTAGCACAAATTAACAATTATTACTTTGAATTTACAATTATTTTATAATAAATTTTCATGAAATTCAGGAGTGTGGCTGTTGCTTCCTCGAACGCCGTAACTAGACTCTATAATGTTTGTAGTTTCTACGGATGTACCGTAATAAAAAACAAATGCAACTTCCTGGTTACCTACTTATTTTCTTGTTGTGTTATTTTGATCTGGCCAGTCAGATTGATTCATAATATTAAATTTATTTAATTTCACTTAAAACTATTACACTTTGATTATCATATTATATAATTTTGAATTCTAAATACTATCATACAGATAAATTCAATTTCTGTCGTGTAGCTTCACTTTCTGTGTGACGCGTTCCCTCGACATTTTATGTTTGCTTCCTAGCTAAAACTTTCGAAACCCTTATTTACACTTATGCCTTTGCATTAATCCTTTAATTTAGATACAGTTTATTAGTGATCTATATTTTGTAATTATTATTTTAACTTGTCTATTGTAATTTCACTTGAAACAGATTTTTATGGCGATTAATTATGGCGATTAATTATAATTAATCTTATTAATTATAAGATTTTTATGGCGATATTACGTTTTGTCCAATCATGCGCGTAGCTGGTTGACGTTCCGCTATACTCTGTTAGTTGGTCATAGGTACGTGTTTGCTTGCGCTTATACTATAGTCTGTTCGTTAGTTGCAGGCTACTGAATTGAATTTGATATTAATTTGTTTAATCCCACTAACTGGAAAATAGCTAACGTTGTACATATTCCTAAGGTTGTATGTCCCTTAGCATATATACTGATTTAAGGCCTATTAGCATTTTGCCTGCTATATCAACAATTCTGAAATACGTTATAATCTCATTTAGTTAGGATTTTGTAGAGTGAGAGGCAAATAGATGCATTTATTTTGGTTAAGTATAAATAATTAAAAAGCTTAAAAAATAACAACAGCTAACAATAAGAGGCATCAGACAGAAAATAATAAAATATAACAATAAAAGACCCACACCACTAACCCAGAATTAAGAAAATTGTATCAACGCTTATCACAGCCCTGCTTTTTGTTATATTAACAATTATAAAAATAGCACTAACACACCCGCATAGAATTCCTGCAACATCCTAAACCATAAGTCGTCGATTAAAATCCAAAAAAAACGGACAGTCTAGAACAAGTTATCATCACAATATATAAATCCGGCTAAAGTATTTCGGAAGGAATAGTTGTCAAAGCATAGGCAAAATAGACGAATACCATAAGGTCTGATAATCAAATTAGGTGCATGCACTAGCTATTATTATAGTGATGATTATAATATAAGTTTTTTGTCTCCATATTTTCTTATAAGCCTTCTTCTGTGCGCTTACAATGAAAATAATGTGATTTTAACAAAAAAAAATGCATATTAAAAATGCCTTATTGTCACGCTTAATAAAGCGTGACTAATTCTATTATAAAAAATATGGAATCATGAAAATGTACTTTATTAGTATTGCTGAACTAGTCAAAGGTATTGGATACTCTTGATCATAACATTCTGTTGACGAAATTGGGCTATATTGGTTTGACTGGCATAGCTTTATCTTTTTTGTTTGAAAACTATGTCGCTAAAGTTAAACTCTGAAAGTTATTACAAACTGTAAAATACAGATGACACTCAATTATTTTTTTCACATCCATATTAACAAATTTTTGAAAGTTGCAATATTCTAAATGAATATTTATTAGAAATGAAGAATAATTTATAACGTATTCCTGCAGCATATGTTGCATCTTAATCCAAATTAATGTGTTACAATGCTGTTTGGTAAAACACAAGATATAAGTAATGTAGGTCAAATAACACAAATTCAAATTAATGAAACTCAACTGCGTTTCAAAACAGAAACTAATAATCTAGTTTAATATATCATTAAGATTTGAAAAACATATCCCGCTTTGTATAAAAAGGCATTAAACGGTTTATACAGCTCTAAACATATATTAAATACTAAATTAAATATAATGCTTTGTGACTCATTAGTGCTGTCAGTTTTTAATTATTGTGACACTATATCGCCCATGTTTATAAGCCGCCTCCATGAAACGGATCCAAAAAATTGAAAATTGTTCCCTACGTTTTATTTATGGAATCAGGAGACGCAGTCGAATCAGTTACAAGTTAGGTCACTGTAAATGGTATACGGTACCATTTGATTTAATACGTGTAAATATATTGCATGATATTGAATTTATCTACTACTTGCTAACCGGTTGCGTGTAAGAACAGCTCACGGATACCCTTGTGGTCTGCGTGTCTTCAGATTCTTTAAAAAAAAATCTATATAATATTTATAGAACAACATGTCTGATAAAGTTTATTATTATCATTATTAATATGGGAATCGAAGACAGTACGTCAGAATCTTCCTCAAGAAGAACCTCAATATTACAGAACTGATTTAACACATTTATACAGCACTATAATAATATATAGTATTTGTTTATAGCTTACAATTTGCAATTAGCTAAATCCCATATTTCCATAAAAAAATAAGTAGGTATCTAACAGCTATTTATGTAACCAATTGGGAAAAGTACTATTTTGTGTAACGAGCAGATTTCTGCGGAACGAGCGCTAGCAAGTTCCCCAAAGGATGCGAGTTACACAAAATAGTGTTTCCCAACGTGTTTCATACAAGATTTACTCTAATTTTCACCAATTTTATATTTTATGAGAAGAAAACTGAATTTTATACGTTTAAAAACAATTCAATAGGTTGTAACGGTGTGACAGCTCGTCACTTTCATAGCTTGTCAGGTCTAAATAACCTACTATTTAATGAACTTTACACAACCAGTTGCGTAATATTTTACTTTTCGTAACTGGTTGTGAGAAATCAGACGTTTCCTAACGTCAAAGGGGTTTGACAAGTCACACTTTACTGTATTATTACTGTTATTTAAGTTATTTTTAATGAGTTTTATTACTCTCTTTCATTTCCAAATAGACTATAGTTCCTATAAAACTATTTTAATCGGGATCACGGCTCTGTGATAGAGACACTCATATGCCGAGTAATTATCATTAAACTGTAACTCGGCAGATTTATTTGTTGAAGAACATAACAGAATCATTATCACATGATGTTGAAATTTAAGTTGGCAGCTCAGTGTTATTTATAGTTCATTATTTTCTTAATTCATTGTTTATTCTACTGTTAGAAGATCCGCCTCATTCAGGTTAGTGCAAATGCCTGTGACTATACTGTATCCAACGAGAGAAGGGATTTGCACTCGAGCGAAAATTCGTCTGTTTTGGTCAGATCTCAGCCCCTTAGAACATTAGTTCAACGCCCTCAACGTCTTAATTGGCTCAGCAGGTAGCCAGGGCCGGCGCCTGGGTCCGATACCTACCTGGTACCTAATTATATAAAGTACCTACTACTGCCTACCTATTCACAGTTTGTATTTGTAGTCTCGCAAGTACGGTTATTTTAGTTGTGTTGTTTACGGTTGTGAAATAAGTTTTAAATCTATTATAAGGATGGCAGCAGCCAGAGACGAGATAAATCCACCATTATCGCCAATTAAGAAGAATCAAAGAGGCCAGGTAAAGAAATATAATAATAAATATGTTTTATTTAATACGCATACTATTCACCACCAGTAACCGTGGTCATGATTTATTTTTGTTTTTAATTTTAGGTCGTGCATCAAAGTCAAAAAATAATTATAATAAATTTATATAAGAAATTAAAGGAAGACAATCCGCAAATGTCGTACGAAGAGACAGTTTTAACACTAACCAAACAAACGGGCATTGGAAAAACTACAATGAAAAAAATTTTAGCAGAATATAATAGAACCGGTCAGGTAACGGAACCTAATTTTAAAAAAAGCCGTCAGTCTTTTAAAGAAAAGATCGATGATTTCACTAAAATTGCTATAAGGAGAAAAGTACACGAGTTCTATCGAAATAAAGAATTACCAACAGTAGACAAAATTTTGCAAGTAGTAAATGATGATGGAGATCTACCACTTTCATAACGCTCATACATTTATAATAAATTTATGTTAAGTAAATAAAATGTTTTCATGTTTTCAAAATAAAATTTATTTCACCTACTTACGAATTTATTTCATCGAATGACGGTCCTGCGTAGCTCGTTACAGAGCCCCTCCTCTTTAGTCGCCGATGCGCAAAGCAAGTCCATTCTCTCGTTGGATAGAGTATAGGTCTATGACTTGAATTACGATAAGCTTTGAATCAAAACTTTACATATATTCATTACTATTACAAACATTGTATTTCAAGTGTCCTTGTGTTATTTCAATGTGAACTTTTTTTTCACTTGCATGTGGACATTTTATATTTTATACGAAATACATATATTCTTAAATTTAGTGTATATTAGCTGCATTATTTATAACCCGATTTGCATTGGACAAAAACTGGAAGTAGTTTAATTATCATATTTTTTTAATAGCAATAAATAAATCATAATCATATTTTATTATGATCCGTATAATGTCCCGATAACGTTTGACAAAGCCCGTCATGTCCGAGTAAATGCGACCACGAACGAACATGTCATGGATATAAATAATTTGGTTGATATGTAATGATTTTAGATAAATATACCAAGTCGGCATGGAGTGGTTTAAAGTTTAAAGATCTAGTTTCTTTTAACACCCAAATATGACATGTGTTAAAAAAAATCACTGTGTAATGGCTTAAATACAGTGATGAATCTATTATTTTAATCTATCATTTTCTATAAATTTCATGTAATTATACTGCAATTTATACATATTACTTATAAGCACGCGCACTACATTTATTGAGGATTTGCATTTTTAATGAGTTTTATTACTCTCTTGCATTTCCAAATGGACTATAGTTCCTATAAAACTATTTTAATTGGGATCACGTCTCTGTGATAGAGACACTCATATGCCGAGTAATTATCTTTAAACTGTAACTCGGCAGATTTATTTGTTTAAGAACGTAACAGAATCATTATCACATGATGTTGAAATTTAAGTTGGCATCGCAGTGTTATTTATAGTCAATTATTTTCTTAATTCATTGTTTATTCTACTGTTAGAAGATCCGCCTCATTCAGGTTAGTGCAAATGCCTGATGTGACTAGGTCTATGACTTGAATTATGATAAGCTTTGAATCTAGACTTTACATTATTCCTATTATAAACATTGTATTTCAGGTATCCTTGTGTTATTTCAATGGGAACTTTTTTTCGCCTGCATCTGAACGTTTTATATTTCATAGGAAATACCTATTACCTATATTCTTAAATTTAGTGTATATTAGCTGCATTATTTATAACATTATAATCCGATTTATCACTGGACAAAAACTGGAAGTAGTTTAATTATCGTAATTTTTAAATAGCAATAAATAAATCATAATCATAGTTTATCATGACCCGTATAATGTCCCGACAACGTTTGTCAAAGACGTCATGTCCGAGTAAATGCGACCACGAACGAACATGTCATGGATATAAATAATGTGGTTGATATATAATGATTTTAGTTAAATATACCAAGTCAGCATTGAATGGTTTAAACTTTAAAGATCTAGTTTCTTTTAACACCCAAATACGGCATGTGTTAAAAAAATCACGGTGTAATGGTTTAAATACGGCTGATGAATCTATTATTTTAAACAAAATTTAATCTGAAATTAAACAGACTCGTGTAATTGCTCTTATTCTAGATGAAACAACCGATGCTACCAATTTAAGTCAACTTTTCGTAGTAATACGTTGCGTCAAAAAGGATAAAAATTGAGTTACGCTACAAATAGGTAGGTTTCTAAGAATTGCTTCCTTTATTTGAAATGTCGCCGCACAGCACTGTATAACAATTTTGTCTTGATACCTTAATAATCTAACAGTAGATGCAAATATAGGTATAATTTGCTCTATAAGCTTAGGTACAGAAAATTGGGTTATTTAATTTGTTATACATATTTCGAGGACATGGAGTGGAAGAACAGCTTAGCTGTTTCTACGGAAAGCCGATATAACTGAATTAACTTATTATTAGAGCAGCGATTCGCGGTCTCTGTCGGTTTTTTTTCTAGTAGAACCAGGTAGAACACGGTATGTTTTGTTAAGCATGTCACTGGTCATATAAAATCGCATTTTACGACATTTTTTCGTGGTCTTTTTAAATTAATAAAAATGAAGAATACTGTATTTTAATAAAATTTTTATTTTTTTTTATTTCCACCATCCTATCTATCTAATAAAATTAAAACTAATAAAGTTATCGATGTATTTTTTGACAATTGAAGTACAGACTATATCGCTTAAGTATTTAAATTATATGTATTACAACTGGTTTATATCAATAGATAATCTTTTTTATTTTAAGGTTTTGTGAACCCATTTCTTCGAGCTGCAGATAAATGGCAAAGCCGTATTAATCACGTACTAGATGAAAAGCTAAAATGTGGAGCGCAGGCCCCTATTGGCCCCGCAGCTACCGCGCTGGGTGGTTTTATAAGTGAGGATGAGGAAAAGCTCACAAATACACAATTTCAATTATATTCATCTGCAAAGCAATCATCAGAATGTGATTTCGCCGATACGGCATCTCTATTTAGAAACAATGGACAGTCCGATGACTGCGCGAAAGGACTAAGAGAATGCGATTGAGTGAAGTACAATATTAAAAAAATATATTTCCTTTTACAATCTGAACATTCGGAACAGCAGAAACAAATTAAACTATAAGCTGTTTAAGCCTCAAGTTCTTGTTTGAAAAAATATTATTCTTTTATTTTTGCTGTAAATACATTATTTTGTAGAAGTAAATTGATTATTTTCATAATTAAATCTAAAAATTATTAATAAAATAAAATTTTAGGAAAATAAAAAAATAGGCCTTGATGCAAACAGAAAATACGTACTTAATACACCAAGTACACCTAAAACAAATACTTACGAGTACAACCAGGAAGTGCGCCTGAGAGTTTATAATACCTCACTAACAATACACGACACAAATAAATAAAAACAACATTAAAATCACAAAGGTTATACACAAATGATATGACGTTACACGGAAATAGCCATTTATCCCTTCTATGACGTCAGTAGTATTGCTGCGCACATCGTTGCGTTTGGTGAATTCGCCATTTTCTAGCCTAATGCAACAACAATTAAATGAAACCCTATACCTATCTATACCTTTCCCGTACGAAGAAGATATTGGAGCATATAATAAGTGTTTTTTTTATCAAATAACATAAAATTTTCCTTTTCAGTATTAAATTCATCGGTAACCGCTCTTATGAAATTATTAGCTAAGTCGATTGATAACATTTTTATCCTATACCGACGAGGAAAAACTAGAATGAATTCAATTTAGGATACTATTTATATAAAAACAATGTCCCTTAGCTATGTATGTAGGTACTGTTTATCTAATGTACTTATGTAGCAGTAGTTTTATTATTATCAGAAATTTTAAGTAGTCTAGTAGGCTATGAGTATGTTTTAACAATTAAGTTTAATACTCTACTGATAACAGTAGACATTAAAGATAAATTATCAATAAAAGACAATCAACAATATGGAACGATAAATGTTTTATGGTATGGTTAAAGATAGATAAATAAAAATAGCAAGTCTACTAAATCGATAGGAAATGTTAGGGACGGGGGATTTAAAAGTAAGTGGCAGATAATTTTCGTTATAATATTCCTTTGGCTTCAATGTGAATTTCGAATATGAGTTTCCTCTATACGTTTTCATTAATACGGTGTATTACTCTGGGACAATTTTATGTCTTCAATATCTATCGAAATAAAAATACTC
>CAXKVY010007023.1:0-29133 GCA_964058915.1 Tetropium fuscum | reverse complement strand
ATAAAACTTGCGGCGAATGTGATGAAACGATTTTTATGGCAACAATTAAAGAAATCTGAAAATTGCCTCTCATATCTAAATCTTTCTAGCTATTTATATTTCCAGCATATCGCAGACAATAAAATCCATAAATATCTGAATGGCAGGGGGATTAGTTCAGATTATTTTAATAATAAAAATTCCCGTATGATTTAGATGTAGGTACGTAATTAGATAAAATAAACTGCTTGGAATACACATTAGATACGGATCTGTCAGTTTTAAATCAGCTTGCGGCCGTGCGCCTCATCATATTTCCGAAAACATGGCTACTATAGTAATCGGCTGGATCTTGTCACATAAGTTGTTGGTTTTTCTGATTGCAGCTACGTGTGCCTTTGGGATATCTACCATAGTGTTGGGGGTGAAAAATAGCGAGTTAAATTCGCAGATCGAGGCCTCTCAAACCACCACCATGGCCCCGGCCTCTACCACCGGAGCACCCGCGGATTCGTCGAAGTATAAGCTGCCCACCAACGTGAAACCCTCGGTATACGATCTCTATCTGTACCCTGATCTAGTCACCGGGCTGTTTGCAGGTATTTTATCAAATAAGCATGTCTGGGGATTTATCTGCTAAGCTATGACAATTTTATGTATGTATACAATCTGGGGTATGAAGCACAAACAGTTTTTCTAATTTTGTTTGCAATCGTTGATTTATGACCGTATCTGATAGATTTTGCTAATCCCAGATGTTTTATCTAAATCATTTTAAAATTAATATACCTACCCAGACACCTAAAAAATGGGGACAAATTCAATTTTAACGCACCTTTTTTCTCTGCTAGGCAAAGTTGTCGTCGCCGCACAAGTCCTCAGCGAGACGTACGCCATAGTCCTCCACAGTAACCTCCTGACCATAGATAATGTCACTATTGGGTCAGAGCCGGGTAATTTCACCTTAGACGCGTCTTACGACCTGCTTACTATTACGAAAAGAGACAGCAGCTCTTTTGCGGTAGGGAATACCACCGTGGAGATTGCATTCAACGGGGATATGAAGAACAGGATTGTCGGGTTGTATACCAGCAGCTACACCACGTCTACCGGAGAAAGCAGGTAAATAGATACTGAAAATGCTGAACTGAATGAACGTTAACAGACAATTTTTAAATTAACTATACCTAACGAAGTAAGGTATAGGCCCTAACTAGTGTTAAGTATACGTTTAGATCTGGCGGATTTTAGCAGTGGCCATTTTACATTGCAGTTTTAAGTACTATTGATTTTTTGAAAATTGTGAAAGAGACAGCTGCCATATGGCAGCTCCACTCCTTCTCCACTTTTTCCTTAGTGTCTCATGAATCCATTCATTAAGAGCCATCTTGACCAGCCTTCGTGTAATGCCTAGAGTCGGTTCTAGTCCCTGAATTTCGAGTCGGTCTAATTCGTCGGCCTTTTCGTTCCCGGGTACCCCACGATGGTCTTATGACCTGGTACCCATACCAATTTCACATATTTTCCTCTGGCCAACTCCTCCAGGGTATGTCCACACTCTTGAAAAATAGCAGATCTTGTCCTTAGAAATGCTAAAGCCTTTAGGGCCGCCTTACTGTCGGAGCAGAAATAAATGTTTTGCTTGCTTCTTCCTTATTTACTGCCATTAGGATAGCAAAGCCTGAAATACTATGGCATAGGAGTCCAGTTTAATTGAAATTAAGTAAAATTGAATTTATTGCATGTGACCTGCAGTTTCATGCAATAAAGTCTAGTGACTATATCATACTATTACAGCTCTATTCACTTTTATGATGTCTGAGCACTATTTTCGTGGAATATTATCAGAATAGTGAATATATAGCTATGTAATTTAATAAAATAGCCTTTTTCCTCTTACCATCTTTTACAGTGGGTTTTACAGTGACCATCTCTTTATCCAGATCTGAGTTCTATTATCCGTCAATTATGCTCTACTGTATACGTTTGCCTATGAAACTAATTTTCTTGGACATTTTTTGGATATACTATTTAAACTTTATTATGTAATAGCCTTAATGGTTTCTTCCTATAGTAGTTACTGTAACTTTTTCGAACGGTTACTGGATGATTTTGAAAACGGCAACGCCATTTTGATAAATCGCACCGAGGTTCTGATTTTAAAAATTGAAAAATGAATCTGTTATTCAACAAAATGACAATGTATGATTATGAAAACAATAATAACCGTAATAAAAATATTATAACAGTTACAAAAGATCATGTTTGCCATCTTGAAACTGCGGAAAATTTATTTCGAACGCCCTATGAGATTGCTGAAAGAAAGGTCTAACACCAATTTACTACCTATAACCTATAACCTTCTATAACGTTTCTTTTCACAAAAGTTATCTGTAAAATTGACGAGCAACCGATGTGGTAAAGAACCCCGCACAAAGTAAGTAGGGGAAGGCGGGATAGATCTGACATATTTTACTTTTGGGTAGAGAAATAATTTACTTTGGCTAGAGAGTAATTTTTAGAGATTTTGCAATGAACATTTGTTAATAGACTCATGACGCCTTTTAGATTTAGATAACTATATCTGATTCTTGGAAATATTGAATATATTAAAAATAATAGGAATATAATAATTTAGTGAATTTTGACAAATAAGCCTCATCGCGGGGCAGATTTGACTTTTTGATTTCATTTCATTTCATTTGGCAGATTTGATTTTGGCATGTAATAAAATGCTTTAGAAAAATAAGGTTTATTATTAATTTTGACCTACATCGTTATTGTAACACTTATTCTTAACTCATTATTATAAAAAAATATTTGCAAACTTCTATTTTAAAGCCTCTATTCTATTTTATAATTTAAAATATTATAACTGTCAAAGTTAACATCAAATTCATGATACTTATTTAAAAGGTTAGGATTAGGTAAAACTGCTATAATGTCAATCCTGTTTACATCAGAGATATCAGGTACTTCTGGGTAGAAAAATTTATTGTCATATGTTAACATATGCTCATATGTTAACATAATATATGTCAAAACTACCCCATCAATACTATGTCAAATCTACCCCATTACTACATGTTGCGGTTTTCCAAATATTACTTAGCAAAAAATTTAGAGAAGTGGTTATATTTAACAAATAAATACTAGTAAATAGTTTTATTAATTAAGCATAATAAATATATAAGCCTATACATTGATGCACTCGAGTTACCTTAAATAACTAACGTGGTCTCCAAACATAATTCCGTGCAATTTTCTTTAAGTGAGGTTAAAAAATACAAAACGGGAAAAGTGGCTCTCGGTGAATTTTGCGAAAATTTTAGTATGTTGGGGATTTTCATCTCCTGATCAGAACTGTCAACTCCCAACTCAATCATATGACTAAAAGTGGTTATTTTTATAAATATTTCTGGCAATTTAAGGATTCGATTGCATTTTTTATTTCTGTAACTTCAAATAATATGTAACAAAATATATGTTTATATACAGGGAAAGTCGCGAATGAAATAGTGTGATTTTTTAAAAATCGATTTTTTTTTCTGTCAAACTACAAACTATTGAAAAAAAATCTATTCGGAATGAAATATACTTCTTTGATGTTACCGAAAGTCCTAATTTGTAATTTTATACAGGGCGGGTCAAAAATATTGCAACGCGAGTGGCTCATTCTAATGGAACTTTCTGTATACTTTCATATATATGTTTATTGTCCATTTATAGCTGATTACATATAGTATAGATTAAGTATAGGTCCTATAACTATAATAAATAATTTCTCACCGCGAACTAATATATTAAAGTTTTCACCTCTGTCATTTTGTTAGATATAATGTGCATTGAATTACTTTTATGTATTGTATATTTTTCTTTGTTGCTTTACGTATGTATGTACTTGTTTTTTTTTGGTATTTTACATTGTACTTAATTTTGCAGTTTTCGCACCCTATAGTTTTGTACTATTGGGTAGCATGATAAATATATAAATAAATAATAAATAGGTAATGAAGTAGAAAATCGGAAAATTTTGTAAGTGGGCCAACGCCAAACGGAAATCTTTTAGTAAAAGAGTAAGAGAAACAGTTCGGGAACGGGAAAGTTGTCTTGGTATGATAATTTGTCAATTACTGTGTGAAAGTTTATATAAAGAAAGTTTGTACTGCTGGCCATGTATCTTATTGGGTCAAGCAAGAAATTCGTGGTGTTCAAAAGGTGGTTAAAAGACGACTGCAGCAAAATAGGGCAACCATTGAAGGTGCATTAAGGGAATATTTGAATAATTTTTGACCTTGGGTGGCGGGTTCAAGGTGTGTTTTTTAAAATGGAACCCCCTATAATTCACATCAGCAATAGATTTACATTAAAAAACGTGAAACTGTTACTTTTTTTGAAAACGCAAATTGGTTTGACTTGCCTCGAAAATTGGAATTTCTAAACTTTGTGAATTTTTCCTCTCGAATGAAAGGCTATTGGATAATAACTTGCAAAATGTGATGGCTGATGGTCAACCACATAGAATTACTAAAACGGCTGCTGAGCAGAGCAATGTGGTTGACACAAATGTTACATTGACTACGATCTGTAATGAAATAAACACAGTTGAGAGCTGTTTCTCAGAATGGTGGATTGACAACGGAGCAGCGCGTCATGTGACTAAGTGCACGGACTTCTTCGTTGACTTTGAAAGATTTTGAGAACCCCTATAGCATACATTCAGCTGGAGAAGAGAAAATTCAAGCTCTCAGAAAAGGTACTATACAAATTTTATCATTCGTAGATGGAAAAACCTTGAAAATGACATTGAAAGATGTGTGATATGCTCCAAAAGTTTCAAGGAATTTACTTTCTGGCGTAGCAGCTCACGATTCAAATTCAGACAGCAAATTTATATCCACAGCAGCAAGGTGTAGACTCGAAGTTCATGGCAAGACTATTATGCGGAGTTCGAAAGTTGGGAGGAACGCTTTACAAGGCAGCCATCGAAGCAATATATCCTGAAGATAGTGTAAATATTGCACCCACAGATAGTTCAAAACTGCAGCTTTTTCATGAAAGATGGGGTCATCAAGATAAGCGTCATGTTCGACCTATGCTTGAGAGAGAATTAGGCATTAATGTGAAGTTGGACAACAAAGTCTGTGAACCCTGTATATATGGAAATCACAAAGACTACCATTTGGTACGAGAAGCAAAGCATCCAAGTATCCGTTTCGGCGAGTCATTCTCCAAGAAGAGATACTTAGTTGTATTTAAAGATGTGCTGAGAAAGAAGTAATGGCATATGCCAAAACGGATGTTCATTCCATAAAAGAGTTGCTAAGTGATAATTGCGGAGAGTTAGACAGATAGAATAGCGTAGTTAGACAGATTCTGAGAGGAAAGGGAACCATGCAGAAATTGACAGCGCCATACACACCTGAGCAGAATGGCGACACAGAGAGAGAAAATAGAACAATTATTGAAATGGCAAAAACCTTCAAGTATTCACATCCAAATGTTAAATTTACAGAGGGCAGAGCGATTTGGGCAGAGCTGGTGAGCACTGCTGTTTATGTTCTTAATAGAACTGGAATGTCGTCGGAAAAAGAAATAAGCCCATATGAATTATGGATGGGTAAAAAGCCAAGAATAAAACACAGATGTTATTTTCATATTCCTGCACAGAGACGTAGAAAGATGGGCGAGAAAGCTCTGAAGGGGTACCTAGTGGGATACAATGGAGAGGAGGATACCGAATCTACATAAAAGAAGATAAGAAAGTAATTTTATCCAGAGGTTCATAGAAAATACTAAGACTGTAAGAATATGTCGAATTACCATTTCGTGATACTGAGAATTGAAAGGAGGACAAACTTGACAACAAAGAGCAAGAAATAGAAAGCAACAGTGAAAAGTATGAGATTGAACCTGATACTGATAGAGAAGAAGAAGAGGTCCACATAATTCAACAGGAAGATACCTTCGAGATCGTTCAATTTTGAAGAACCACAGCGTTTTGAGTCATTCATTATGACAACAGAAAGCTTTGTAAACCCAATAGAGAATCCTGACTTTTGAAGAAGCCATAAAAAGCAGTCAAAGTGCTGAATGGAAACGACTTAAGATGTTTTCCTCGAAAAGTTAAAATCAGAATTCAAGATAATTTGAAAAAGAGCTGACTATTTTCTAGGACTTGAAATACAGCAGGAAGCAGACTTCATCGAGATAAGAGAGCACATGCAAGGAAGATTCTTGAGAGGTTTAACTTTTCTGATTGCAAGCCAGTCTCGACACGCACCGATGTCCTGAAATCTTCGAAACAGGGAAAGATGGTGATCGAGAACACAAGTTTCCATACAGACAAGCAGTTGGTGCATTAATGGATTTAATGCTCGGTACTAGACCTTGCATACAGCGTGGGACTCTTATCGCTTGAGAACCCGCCCACAGAAGATGTGCAAGAGTCAATGGGGCGTGTCAGTACATTTCAGGTACTGATAATATGGGCATCGTTTATCATCGTGACCAGAAAAAGGGTATCTTAGAGTGCTTCAGTGACGCAGACTTCGGAGAGTGCTCTAAGGGCGGTTGCCCACAGGACGGTAACGGCACGATTTGCCGCGCGCGATACATAGCCCACTACACGGTATATCGTGCGAAACTTGTTTAGATTTAATTATGCCGAGTTGGCAGATCGAATTTAGTCAGTTGTTTGCTGTGAGTTTGGAAGTGATGGATCGAAGAAAAGTTATTTTAATAACGATTGTTTTACGTAGACGCCGAAGAAGGCAAGCTATCAAGATTCAAAGGCAATATTGGGTCCATCCCATTTTGAGGGTCATATATGTGGAAGGGGCGTTTTATATATTATTTGAAAAACTTAGAGAAAATCCGGGAAAGTTCTTTAATTATTTTCGCATGAGTAAAAGACGTTTGATTATTTAGTTGACCGATTAAAAGAGTCTATATGTCTTCAAGATACACAAATGAGAAAATGTGTACCTCCAACCGAAATGGTAGCATAAATGTTTTCTTCGGTGGCATATTTTTCATGCAAACACAACCTGTAGTTCTATGGACTGCACACACTGAATGGCAACACAGGTTTGAAAATATCGTTGGTAAATTCGTCGTGTCGGCTAGAACTAATTTAATCCTATTGGCGTTCACAAGTCAGGCGACACGAAATCGCGCACTTTTTGACCGCCAAATCGCGAGTTTGTGCGGTAACGTCCTGTCGCGACGGTATGAAATATCGTCGCGGCATTTTTTAACCAGTGGGCGAACACTGCATTTAATTGTATTATAAATTGAGGAATTTTGGTCGCTGCGATATCGCGTACGATATATCGCGCGCGGCAAATCGTGCCGTTACCGTCCTGTGGGCAACCGCCCTAAGACTAGTCGATCAACTTCAGGAGTAGTTGCTCTACATGCAGGTGGGGGTATTTATTGGCTGAGTCAACGTCAGGCTACCTCAACAACTGAAGCAGCAAATGAAGAAGCCAAGAAATTAGTTTTTCTCAATAGAAATATGGAAATGTCATAAATAACTTTAGTGTCGTAGTTTTTGTTCCTCATATAGTCAAGCTGTAGAAGTGTAATCATCGTTTATAAATACAACGTGTATTCAGTTCCTAAGAACGTATTTGCTTTACCAACAACAGAAAATACAACAATTTAATTATTTGAAAGCGGATTCTGGGCCTCGCCCCTTGAGGCCACCACGCGCCACCACTGGCTTTTATTATAATGTACATCTCACGAGAACTTCTAGTCGTGGGTGCGACACTTTAAAAGCGTATTTTAAGTGTCTAGATTAGATTCCTGCTTATAATCCGGACAAAATATACCTCCTGAGCGCATAATAATTTGTCCGAGTCACAAGACGCTCCCTCTACGACAATTTTATTGTCGCAACAGCTAAACATTCACCATTCCACGTGAGCCGTTGAACACTTAAACGAAATGTTAGCAATCCGTCGCAAACCAACGGCCAGGTATGTCTTTGTGCGGGTCCGCCGATAAACCGCGAGGGAAAGTTAGCGCTACCGTGGCCGCGCTGACTACTTGTTGTCTGTTCTTGCTGATAGTGTGCGCGTGTTTGGTAACGGCTCTCGTCTTCATAGGGAAGCATCTCCTCGACAATCACCCGCTCGTTCGGTACGGGTATGTCACGAAAGACGAGATTCCGCCGGTGCAGGTGTACGAGTTGCCCGTCCCAGAGCGGAGCTTCAAGAGGCTTCCCGGCGACACCAGTCCTACTTCCTACGATCTGACACTTCTCCCTAACTTATCCACTGGCGACTACAAAGGTTTCGTGAATATCACAATCAACGTCGATTCCCTTCGGAAGGACATTATCTTGCACAGCAAAAATCTCACTATCGTCGAAATCGAATTGGTCAACCGCAATAATAGGAAAGTGTTGCAAATCATCGACGTGAACCAACGCGCCGCTGACCAGGTTTTAGTAATCACAACGAGGGAGAGGATATATCCGGGGACCTATCACCTGTTTATCGCGTTCCGAGGGAGTCTGAGGGACAAGTTAACGGGGTTTTACAGAAGCCAGTACCGCCCGAGGGCAGGAAATGCAAGGTATGTGTGTCACGGGAGTGAGTGTAGCGAATCGGTCAGTCGCCCGGCAAGTGCCCAGTTTTTGCCGGTTATTTTTTAAAAACAAATATGGGCTGTTGTAACAATGAAAATATAATTATGCCGATTCTTACAAATAATCATGTTGCGAAACGAAACGAGCGAGCGGTTTCAATAACACCAATATTTGTTTCTGAATGATGACGGTTGAAAATCTAATCATATATTGTTGACAAGGTCTTTCAAAAGTTTATTTAGTTTTTCAGTACAGGGTTTCAAAATCCATTTTTGGTAAAAAGTCACCTTGAATTTGTACTACGCTGTAAACCCATGATTGGAATAATAAACTCGACACGTTTACATTACACCCACGTAACTTTTTAGCACGTTTATTTTTACGGTCAATACATCAAATATGAAGAACATCTAAAACATTGTGGAAATGTATCGACAGAACCGCTAAATTTTAGATACACACAATTAAATTATACATACCTACTACTTTCAATCAGCCTTCAGTCTTCCTTTTGTGAAAATTAATAAATTCTTGTCAGTTCTGTTTCCTATAATTCAAAAAGGTAAAAAATACAAAATTACTGATCTGGTTAATTTTTTACAAACCATTTTGTATTAGCTTGTTTTCCGACTACTTGCCGTTTTCGAAAAAAACGAGTTAATTAGAATGCATTAGCCCGTTTTTTCTGGTTTCTGACCAGTGCTAGTGGTTTCTTTAAAGCGGATGATTTTTGCTCTTGCGCCTAGTTCATAATACTAAAATGGAAACTTGATAAAAAAACCAAGTTCATTCATAAACACAAAAAACTTTTTTATCAGCCTTCAATCTCGAAGACGCTTTTATTAGCTTCACCTGTATGTGAGTATGTATGTATGTATCTTGTAATGGAATCTTTGAACGAAATTTTTACCCACTTCGAAATGTCAGATTGAACTGAAACTTCGCACACTTATCAAGGACCGATGACAATACAATAATTTGTCAACTTTATCCTGATGTCCCCATAAGGATCATCAAAAATCAGGATATAAAAATATCTCACATTGGCGCATTCGCCACAATATAGAACGTACTGAAAGTTATGCGTTCATTAAATCTCGGCACAAAGCACACAGCACAAAAATTAATCTTTTTCGTAGCAGACTAATCAACAATCAATCAAGTAAAACTAATCAACATATTTTTTAGTGAAAGAAATTATAGTTTAAAAAACTGAAAAACACGCTTTAAAGGGAAACCGAACTAAAAACAAAAAAACACGCTTTTTTAGCAAACCGAACGAAAAAGTAAAAAAACTAAAAAACATGCTTTTATAGCAAACCGAACTAAAAAGTTACAAATGAATTATAGTTTAAAAAACACGCTTTAAAGGGAAACCTAACTAAAAAGTAAAAAAAACTAAAAAACACGCTTTTATAGCACACCGAACTAAAAAGATAGAAATGAATTATAGTTTAAAAAAATACGCTTAAAAGGGAAACCGAACTAAAAAGTAAAAAATAAATTAGTTTTAAAAAACTAAAAAAACACGCTTTAAAGGGAAACCGAACTAATAAGTAAAAAATAATGGTTAACTATTAAGATTTTGTAAAAAAGCGTGGGGTGATATCAATGAAATATTTATAACAATTTATCATGCACCCCGTTTTGTTTACAAAATCTCAATAGTTAAACATTATTTTTTAATTTTTAGTTCGGTTTCCCTTAACGCGTGTTTTTTTAAATTTTTTTAAACTATATAATTTATTGGTATATAATTTATTGTGAAAATAAATAAATTCTTGCCAGTTCTGCATTGACGTTTTGCCGCACATTACCCACGTTTCCTGTAATTCGTCGGAAAAGTAAAAAATACAAAATGACTGATCTGGTTTATTTTATACAAACTATTTTGTATCAGCTCGGGGTAATTTGAATCCATTACCACGTTTTTCTGGTTTCCGGCAGTTGTGGGTTCTTTCTTCTTTGAAGAAGATGATTTTGGCTTTTGCTTCTTCGCCTCTCCAAACAAGTTAATAATACTGAAAAGAAAAATTTTAAAAAAAACCAGTTCCAAAACACAAAAAAACTTTTTTTTGTTAATTGTAAGTCAGATTCTTTCTTTGTCGTCTGTACCTTGTAAAGACCATCTTTTGGCATTTTTTGGATGTTGGACAGCTTTAAAGAAATTTCTCCGAAGGCTTTATTTGTTTTAAATACACATACTTTTCCATTAGTAACTTTTCAGTAACTTTCCTAAGGATCTTTAGCATGATGTATTTTTATTCTTCATTGTTTCTGCTACTCATATCAGAAAGGATAGAAGCAAGTTCGGATATTGGAACCTCTCGATCGAATGGGATTTTTCTTCCACGCAAAATAACATAATCCGTCTCCAAACACTATTTTTTTGCTTTTTACCGATTGCTTATTATTATATTACCGTCATTTCTTCTGAATATCTCCAAAATTATCAAATTGGACGACTTTTGTGCAAAAACGAAAAAATCACGGGTTACTTTCGACCTCTCTAGTGGGATTGGTATTATTACACCCGTCCTCCATTTGTTCGACACTTTCTGGTATTTCTATGTCTGTCAGGATTTTTATTAACTTTTTATCTTCATTTGGCTGAATTCTTGTTTGAAATTTATAGATAATATATGTATTTCCATATTATTCTCTCGACGTTCCAATATGTGTCTTTATGTACGTACCTATATCATCAACGTTCATCTTTCCTTTCAACCTTCTCTGAATCCTTTCTGGAAATCTGGAACTAAGGGTGCAATGATGCAATTTCCTTAAAATATGAACTTTTTCTATTTCCGGCTTTTTATTAATTATAATTCGTTATCTGTGGACAAAAATATTTTCCGACGCCATATTCGTTTGCGACAAATCTGGTATATACCGTTGAACTAAGGATATCATCAACTAATTTTCCTAAAATTATGAACTATTTTCTATTACCGGTTTTTTCGTTATCACACGGAATATCTAGGGGAGTGAAATAATTTCGGACGCCACTGTATTCCTATGCGACACATCTCGATTGTACTATTGAACTAAGGGTGATATGACGTTATATGATTTTTTTCTATTTCCGGTTTTCGTATTATGACACGTAATATCCAGCGACGAAAATAATTTCAGACGCCACTTTTTTTATTTCCGGTTTTCATTTTATACCTAACACGTAATATCCAGCGACGAAAATAATTTCAGACGCCACTTGTTTTATTTCCGGTTTTCGTTTTTTAACACGTAATATCCAGCGACGAAAATTATATCAGACGCCACTGTATTTGTCTGCGACTAATTTGGAAGATTCATATGGCCTATGGACAAAAATATTTTCGAACTCATATTTTCGGACGCCTTTGTATTCGTTTACGACAAATCTGGTATATACGGTAAATCTGGTATCGTTGAACTGACGATTTCATGAAGTTATTTTCCTAAAAATATTAAATGTTCAACGTAGGACTTAATTTTTACTGTTTTTTTTTTAAATTATGTTATAGTAATTATTTCTTTCCACCAACATATTTCTAACACACTGTATAATGGACGCGCATTGTCTGGAATTACATTAGACATATTTTTTCTTTCAACTTCTATCAGATAAGTATGTATTATGCGACGGATTCTACTTGATAATCGTACTGTTATTAAACATATTTAGGGCCTAATATAAGTCTGTACAAAATTTCAATCTCAAAATATCTTGTTATTCCTAAAATATTTAAATTTTTATATTGGCAAGCAGTATTTGTTTGGTCGACTGTAAATAAATGAATCTGGGCTAAAAGTAAATCTAAATCTGAAGCTAACTTCAGGGACGTTGACGACTATAAGGATGGAACGATCTTGGATCGGCCAAAAACGTAAACAATTCTGTCTCCCCGTATTATAAGGTTTCTGCTTCTAACGGTGATCAGTTGATGCAAGCTGTAAATGTTAGAAATTGGAATGGCTCCTAAATTTTAGCGCGGAAATCGTGTTTTTTAATAGTTTGTTTTATTTTTGCTGCAAGTAGTATAATTGTTTAATACGCTTAAAAGTGAAAACCACGAAAGTTGCGTCGCATGAAAACGAATAAATTTGAAAGTGCTTTGAATTTAAATATATTTAAAACTGTGACTAGGAAATGAACTGCTTGCATTTAAAATTATTACCGGTATTCGCTGACCGTTTGCTTTTGCAACGCATAGATAATATAATTATAGACCATTATGCATTATATCGCGAACAGCAAAAATTACATGAATAAAACTATCGATATGATACCGATTATCAATTTTATTACATACATTACCTTTTAACGCACGCCTTGGTTAATTAGTAACCTAGTCGTAGATATGGGCACTTTAATGGCCGGTGACGAATATAACAACGTCCTTCTACAGGACCGTTTTTATCTAGGAAATTATTTTCAGGCAAATAGCAACGTCCAAATTCGAGCCTACCTATGCCAGGCAAGCTTTCCCTTGTTTCGACGAGCCAAATATGAAGGCCAAATACATAGTCCATTTGATGAAACCAAAGGATGACGCGTACATCGCCCTCTCTAACTACCCTGTGGCAGTAAGTATCTACGAGGGGGGGGGGGGGGTGCGTCATAAATTTGTCACAGACCAGAACAAGCCAGGAGATAGTCCAGGCATCTGGTCAGAAAAGGAGCAGGTCAGGTCTTTTGTTTTTTGAAACCAAAGCATATTTTTATTGGGGTACAAAATTTTATTTGCGGTTGAGGATCCTGAACAGGATGGAATCAAAAACACGACAACGATGTTGGTTCATTTGCTGCGTGACAATTTACGATTTTTTAATTTTTTTTAACAAATATTCAAAAAAAATTATTTTTTATTTTTTTATACAAACACCAATGGCATTTACTGTAATTACAATCTGATCTGAACTTAGATCAATGAGTGATATTTTTCTAATCTAATTTACTACTGTTACAAAATTTATATCTAAGGACTTACACACTAGTGTTCCTTATATTTTTCTAATACTTAATTACACTAATATTAATGTGTACACAGGCACTGTTCTCTGCTTTTGCACTAACAAAATTATTCTAGCTCGAATGGTTTGATCCTCTTGAGCCTTCTAATCTGGTTTGTATTGTCGAGGAGCTGGATGGCTTCGACATTGACGTGACAATGAAGTCGCTGTTCATGACTTTTGGCGAATTCGCTGATGGTCTGGTTAACAATGTCCATTCCCATGTCCCTATGGAGGTCACTATTTCTGTAATACAAGGGGGCATTAACAATGCTCCTTAATACTTTGTTTTGGAATCGCTGGATTACATCTAGATTGCTCTTACTGGCACAACCCCACAGCTGGATGCCATATGTCCATAAGGGCTTAAGAATTTGTTTATATCTGATCTAATTCTTCCTTCTTTTTTTTTGCATGAGCTCTCCAGCGTAGCTTAGCGTCCAGGCCGTCCAGTGTTATACCCAAATATTTTGCTGTATCAATATATGGTACTTGGATATTGTTTATGCTAACAGGGATATGTCGATCTCTTTTGTTTGTAAAATTAACATGGGCAGATTTACTCTCATTTAGTTTGATTCTCTATTGCTTAGTCCAGGTGCTGAATTTGTTAACTGATATTTGCAGATTTATTGCCGCTTCTTGGTGATCTTTGCCTAAAGCCATTATAGCAGTGTCATCAGCAAAGGTGGCTATCGTGTCTAATTCAGGAATATCACTGGTGTATAGTAGATAAAGGACTGGCGCCCTAATACACTCCCTTGTGGTACTCCTGCCTTGATTTCTTTAAGTTCAGAATAAGCGTCTTCCTGCTTAATTCTAAAAGTTCTATCTGAAATATAAGACTTCATTAATTGCGAGAACTGTTAGGCAGGAGCTTGCTTAATTTATAGTGAAGTCCCTCGTGCCATACTTTATCAAAAGCCTGTGCTACATCAAGAAAGACGGTAGAACAAACTTTTTCTCCTCCAGCGACTTTTCAATTACATCTGTGATACTATAGACCTGATCTATAGTTCAATGACTCTCTCTGAATCCAAACTGATGATCTGGGATTATGTTTTTGTCTTCAATGACAGGTTTTAATCTATTAAGAAATATTTTTTCGAACAGTTTTGATATTACAGGAAGCAAGGAGATAGGCCTGTAGGACGAAGCTTCATTTGGTGGTTTTCCGGGTTTCAGAATCATTATCATTTCTGCTACTTTTCATGTCTTCGGTACATATTTTAATCTAAAAGATGCATTAATAAGGTAGTTAAGTTTTACAATGGCTTTACGTGGGAGATGTTTTAGAATTTCCCCCGTAATTAGGTCAAATCCGGGGGCTTTTTTCGGGTTAATGTGTTCTTGAATTTCTTTTGCTATTTCTTTCGGGGTAGCAGGTCTGATTGCATCAAATATTCAAGATGGCGGCTCAAACATGGTTGATGAGTGTTGCCATTTATGGTCCCAATCGACTGAAATCTGAATAACAGGACTGTTGGGGTCGCATATCACGATTTTTTTGTCAATAGTAAAAGAGCCTTTGTAATGAAATAATTTCACCAATCAGTTATTTTATAAGAAAAACTGATTCTCTTCTCTAGTTTCCACACATGTCAAATATTCGTTTTCACTTGTTTTTGTTTTGTCAAAATAAATATTCAAGATGGCGGATAAATTTTGTTACTAATTAAGAAATCAGATCAAGACTGTCAGATGTCTGGACTACTAATGATCAATGATCATGTATTGGTGCCTTGTGGTGGTTAAAAGTTTTTGGACACCAATTAATTTTTCTATCTGAAAAATGTTTAGAGGACCGAAAATTACGACGACACGCATCAACTGGTGACTTTTGACGAGACCGTCTCAATGTCCACCTACCTTTCCTGCTTTATCGTCTCGGACTTCACCCACACGGAGACCTCCTTCGAAAACAACGGATCCACCGTGCCCTTGAAGGTATACGCGAGTCCGGAGAACCTGAACAAGACCACCTACGCGGGGGAAGTGGGCAAGAAAGTCATCGAGTACTACGTCAAGTACTTCGGAATACCCTATCCCCTGCCCAAGCTGGGTAAGTCTAGACATTTTAATTATGAATCGCGTGAAAGATACCTGGTATATAAAGTACAGTCACGGATTACTGTAATTTCCAAATATACAGATTCAATAGAAGTCATGAATCACGCAGCTATTGTCCTCTCAAACGTTCAATGCCAAGGAAACTATTCAATAAACTGGGAGGTTGAATACACTTAATTATGCGTTTTACCTCGGTGCTTACCATTTTTAAGTGTGCAGAAGTTTTCTGAAGCTGCATATGAGTCTTATAACAAATTAACGCATTCCTAAACGATTATAATTTTACAAAGAAATCAATCACTATAGGCTTAGCATTTTGTGTCCTTAACGTTTCGATTCCCCTGATTTCTACAGATATGGTGGCTATCCCAGACTTCGTATCTGGAGCTATGGAGCACTGGGGACTCGTCACCTACAGAGAGACTGCTCTTCTATACACTAACTCTACACACTCAACGGCTAATAAACAGAGAGTAGCCACAGTTGTTGCTCACGAGCTTGCGCACAGCTGGTTTGGAAATTTGGGTAAGATACAAAAATTTTTGAAGAACTAATATTTTTTTACCAAAAAAATTAATTCATGATGTTTTCGCGTATGACAAATTCATTCTGGTAAAAATGTCGATTTTTTTTTCTAAAAAAAATCACAATAGACTCGAAATATAGTTATCAGCTCCTAACACTTAAGCAACAAAACAAAAAACAAAGAAAGACAAAAAAACAAACAAAAAACAAACAAAAACAGAAAAAAAACAAAACAGAAAAACAAAAAACAAAAACAACAAAACACACAACAAAACACTTTTTTTAAACAAAAAAAGATGGCGCACAGGTAGTTTAGAAATTTGGGTTCTTTTTTTAAACTTATTTTTGTTTTTTTTAATGAATTCATGATGTTTTCACGTATGACAAATTCATTCTGGTAAAAATGTCGATTTTCTTTCTAAAAAAATCACAATAAACTCGAAAAATTCGAAATATAGTTATCAGCTCCTAACATTCAAACAAAAAAAGATGGATATATATATATATATATATATATATATATATATATATATATATATATATATATATATATATATATATATATATATATATATATATATATATATATATATATATATATATATATATATATATATATATATATATATATATATATATATATATATATATATATATATATATATATATATATATATATATATATATATATATATATATATATATATATATATATATATATATATATATATATATATATATATATACATATATATATATATACATATATATATATATACATATATATATATACATATATATATATATACATACATATATACATATATATATATACATATATATATACATATATATATATATATATATATATATATATATATATATATATATATATATATATATATATATATATATATATATATATATATATATATATATGTATATATATATATATATGTATATATATATATATATGTATATATATATATGTATGTATATATATATATGTATGTATATATATATATATGTCATTTTTGAGCCCATTGTAACGGCATATTTATCAGACTGCTCAACTTGTGGCGACTCGTGGGTATTTTCAGATGGTGAGCGCGAAAAATAAATTTAAAACAAGAGAATCTAACTCCGCACCAAAATCTTCTCGTCATGACCTTGCAAGGCTAATTCGAACGAAATTCGAAAAAAAATCGAGCAGTAAACAACAATCTGCACGATCAGATTAAAACTATTCTGTACTGTCACTATAATATCCAGTCCTAGTCCCAAAACGATTTTAAAACCGGTAAACTTATGACAAAAGTTTGTTAACGCACTCTCGCGACGAAAGAAAACCACGCTTTAGACGGCGTGACAGAGACTAAGGGAACAATCAAACGTGACTCCCAGCCAGCTTAAATCGGCGAATTCCGTTACGCCGCAGACAAACGTCGTAAAATGATATTTTACGATGACCGTATTTGGAGTCGGATTTGTGTGTTCCGCTGAAATAAATTTTGATTTAGTTTGCTGCCTGAGGAGTGCTGGATGTTTGGCGGAAAGTAAGTTTTGAGTAGTTTTACGAAACCTATAATAAAATTGCAATTGAATGTAAAATTATTATAGCGTCATATAATTCTTCGTGACGTGCACAAATGAAGGGTGGGCACGTGTCCTTGTGCCCCTTAGGACCAGCCGACACTGACTTTATCTGAAATCCAACGACGTAGTAATTATTTTAGTATGCCGATGCTTCAAACTGTGCCCTTTTTGTACCCGATTCAACTCAATTATTTATTTGTATTGTCGGCATTGAACTGTTACATCATAAATGAAAATAATATAAACAGTCGCTAAATAGATACAAGGAACAACGCACTAGATTGTAAACAGTCTAATTTTGAAATTAATTCTCCGGTTAAATTGGAAGTAGGTAGATGTTTATACCTATCAACGAATTTTATTACTGGTTAGGACTAGATAAACTTATTGTTGAAACCAGTTAGATTCGTAGGCAGACACGCGCACCCTGTAATTGTTGAAATAAATAAAAAACACCATTATCTAAAAAACAAACACCGATCGAGAGATGTCACATATAAATAAAGATGAACCTCTTAAAAACGAAATCGACGTGTCCCGGACTTTTCCACAAAAGGCGATCATGTTTTTATCGAATTTATTCCAGCCTTTACACGCTGATATTACAAGGCTGGTAATCATTTTAGTAATATCGACTACAATATAAATATGTATAGTGAAACAATGGTTGATATTTATGTATATTTAAAGTTGCGTTAAGCGGATTAAAGTTAAATTGGGTTAGCGCATAATCCCTCTTAAAGCTCATTATATTTCAGATCCGTCACAGCCGGAAAAACCAATAATAATTTCGCCAAGGCGGCTAATCTGGTCATCCTGTAATATTCCTTGAAATTGTCGGAATATTTAAGATTAGTAACTGTAATGATTTCTTTTTAAATATAGGACTAAATAAATTTAAAATTAGGCAAATAGGGTTACCATTTTACCTAAATTAATAATGCCCACGTGGAAATAAATATTGGGGTCGAGACACATCACATCAAGACCGTTAACGGCCTGTCAAATATTCTTCTTGTACGTCGTTGCCAGATTGTGAAAATTTTCCCTATATTAGCTACACTCCGCGCAGTTCTGAAATTTGTTTCTTGCATTTAGTCACGATGGACTGGTGGAACGATCTATGGCTGAACGAGGGTTTTGCCAGTTATATCGAGTATAAAGGCGTCTTGGCAGCAGAACCTACATGGGGCATGGTAAATTTCAGTCGACCCAATCTAAAGCCGGTTCGGTTTCAATATACTTATGTAATTTTCAGCTTGAGCAATTCTTGACTTCCGAGCTACATTCGGTGCTGTCACTAGATGCAACCCTCAGTTCTCATCCCATTGTTCAAACAGTCCTCACACCGGATCAGATAACTGAAATTTTTGACACCATCTCGTACAACAAGGTATGGACGTTAGATAAACTAATCTGGCAGTTGTAGCGCTTGCTTGTTCATTCCAGGGTGCCTCCATTCTGAGAATGTTGGAGGCCACGGTGGGAGAGGAGAATTTTCAGAAAGGAGTGACCAATTACCTGGTGAAATACGCCTACGGTAACGCTGTGACTGAAAACTTCCTCACCGAAATCCAGAGTGTTGTCGGTAACACACTAGATGTTACTCAGATGATGGATACGTTCACGGTGCAGATGGGGTATCCTGTTTTGACGGTTACCGTGGACGGAGATAATTATACCTTGACGCAGAGCAGGTTCTTGAAAGACCCCCAGGCGATATATAACAGCTCAGAGTTCAGTTATTACGGGTAAGTATTGCTCTGTTTGTAGGTTTTAAGTAAGCGTTATCCATCAGCACACATTCAAACTCAATACCTAAAATCAGTTGCGTTTGTAGGTTAACTTTCTAACTTACAAGTAAAAAAAAGGTTCAAAATATACGTGTAGCCGTAATCTGAAATTATTATTTATTGCTGTTTTTAGAATTTTACACTGGCACTAAACAAAGAGTCATTAGAAAGTTATTAATTAGGAGATTTTGACACGAGGCTATGGAAGGAATACCAGAAAATAAAATAAATTCTATTTTATTTCAACATTCCGAGATGTCAGAATTTTTATTCTGAGTTATTACTCTCAATTTTATATCTTGGAGTTATATATTGGAATTTTAAAATTCCGAGTTATAACTGGGTTAAATTCCCAGTTAAAACTCTGCGTCTAACTCAAAATTTTAAAACTCTAATGTCAGAAAATTTTAAAGCTCTACAGTGTATCTCGAATTTGGAAAAATTCGAGTTATAACGCGTTTATAACTCGATATAACTATAAAAATATAACTCGGTTATAGCTATATAAAAATTCGAGATAACTATAATTCCGAACAATAATAAATTTTAAAATTCCTTATTATAAAAAATATCTTATTTTTTATTTTTATCTCGGAATTAAAAAAACCGATATAAATCGGAATTTTAATTAATAATTCCGATAAGGTGAGAATTCAATTTAAAATTCTGTTTTACGTAACTCGGAATTTTACATACATTTTCGAGTAATATCTCGGAATTTTAAAATTCTGCATGATAAATCGAAATTTACAAATTGTGAGGTTGGAATTTTAAATAAAATTTTACTATTCTCCGTTACTCGGTTTTTTAAAAAACGAGTTAAACCTCGGAATTTTAAAATTCCAAGATATAACATCAATTTTATGTAAAATCCTGTCATCTCAGAATTGAAAAATATTTAAGTGGATCTTTTCATTTAAAATTCCGACATAACTCGTTTTTTTTTAAATTCCGAGTTATAATAACGCAAAATAAAAATTTCCAGTTAGTGACTCTTCGTTATTATAACCCGGAATTAAAAAATCCGAGTTATACGTAGGAATTTTAATAAAAAAATCCGATGTCAGAATTTTAAAAGTCCGAGTTATAACTGGGAATTTTAAAATTCTGCGTCATAACTCAAAATTTTAAAATTCTATGTCAGATTCTATGTCTTCTTATGTCAGAATTTTTGAGTAAAATTTTAATTCTCTACAATATATCTCGGACTTTGAAAAATTAGAGTTATAACGCGGAACTATAATTCCGAACAATAATAAATTTTAAAATTCCAAGATCATATTTTTTATTTTTATCTCGGAATTAAAAAAAACCGATATAAGTCGGAATTTGAATTAATAATCCGATTAGGTGAGAACTCAAATTAAAATTCTGTTTTACGTAACTCGGAATTTTACATAAATTTTCGAGTTATATGTCGCAATTTTAAAATTCTGCATGACAATTCGGAATTTACAAATTGTGAGGTCGGAATTTTAAAGAAAATTTTAATTTTCCTCGTTAGACTTGGTTTTTAGAAAAAACGAGTTATGACTCGGAATTTTGAAATTCCGAGATATAACTCATTAATTTTATGTAAAATCCTGTCTCTCAGAATTGAAAAAAAATAACGGTCTTTTAATTTAAAATTCCGACATAACTCGCTTTTTTTAAATTCCGATTTATAATAACGCAAAATAAAAATTTCGAGTTATATACCTCTTCGTTCTTATAACCCGGAATTAAAAAAAACGAGTTATAAGTAGGAATTTAAAAAAAAAATTCCGATATGTCAGAATATTAAAATTCTAACGTTATATCTAACTCGGAATTTTGCATAAAATTGTGTTCAGTTGTCAGAATTTTGAAATAAAAATCCGACTTCTAAATAGGATTTTTAAAATTTCGTGTTATAATTCGAATTTTTTCGTTAAATTTCGAGTTATAACACGAAATTTTTAAAAGAGTAATTTCATTTTAGATGTCTCTTCCAGCGCTTCGTAGTTACGAACAGGAAAATTTGACTTATTAGTTGTAGCTACAGATTATGTTACATCGTCGGGTGCGGTGTTGCCAGATTGTGCAGATTTTCCCTAAATCTATGGAATCTCATGTTTTATTTCAGATACAAATGGACCGTTCCCGTTACTTACGTTACAGACTTGGGAAAGTCAACGGAACTGTATTTGTTTAAATACAATGATGACAAAAGTAGGTAATAACTTACTTCCTAACCCGGTTTGTACGTCCCCATTTACCTTTCAGTAACCATCCGAAAGCCGGAAGGCGCAACCTGGATCAAATTCAACTACGACCAAATTGGTTACTACAGAGTGAATTACCCGCTGGACCAATGGAGAAGTCTCAGCAGCTACTACAGCGCGTTCAGTGTGTCCGACAGGACTCATCTCCTGGAGGAATCCTTCAGCGTAGCCGAGGCTGGCCAGGTTACCTACGAGATCCCCCTGGAGCTGACCAAAAATTTGGTCAACGAAACCGATTATACACCTTGGAGCGTTGCATCTTCGAAGCTGCAAGGCGTGTTGAAGTACCTCGTTTGGTCTGAATCCGCGCAAGCGGATGTTCTCAAGGTAAGGAATTGTAAGACGTCAGTTCAAATGTAACTTTATCGGTTTCAGGCTTACATAAGTAGGGTAGTGAGCCAGGCGTATGAGGAATTTTCTTGGACCGAGATTGAGGGTGATGGACACTTGAGAAGGTAAGGAAGTTTCAAACAATCTGCGCCTGAATTCTGGAGATGTCAAACCTCATTACTAAAGGGTCCGCCAATAAGCGCGCTCGATCTTTAAAATGAAATAAAGCAAGTTGTGTGAGAGGTATAAATGAAATTTATTTTTTGTTTGAAAGAGTATTCGAAGGCATTATGTATGGAAAATAATATCGGTCAAATGTCCACCTCGGCTTCGCTGGGTGGCGCGCATACGAGAAGTCCAATTTTCAATGACTCTGGCGCACAAATCGGGCTGTATTTCATCGATGGCGTGGCGTATGTTGACTTTGAGGGCATCAGTGTTTTGTGGTTGGTTTGCGTAGACCTGTGATTTAAGAAAACCCCACAAGAAATAGTCTAGTGGGGTTAAATCGCACGATCTCGGTGGCCAGTTGATGTCGCCTCCGCGCGAGATAACCATTCCTCCGAAGCGCTCGTGCAGAAGATCCATTGTGGCGCGCGCTGTGTGACTCGTAGCGCCGTCCTGCTGAAACCACATATCCTCGACATCCATATTGTCGATTTCATGCCAGAAAAAGTTCGTTATCATGGATCTGTATCGTTCGCCGTTTACCGTGATGGACACACCATCGTCGTTCTCGAAGAAATACGGCCCGATGATGCCTCCGGCCCAAAATCCACACCAAACAGTTACCTTTGCTGGGTGCATTGCGACCTGGTGGACCTCCTGTGGATTGTTCTCGGCCCAATAACGGCAATTCTGCTTGTTGACATTCCCATTTAACCAAAAATGTGCCTCATCGCTGAAGATGATTTTGCGACCAAAATCGGGGTCGACTTCCAACTGCTCTAAAGCCCAATCAGCGAAGATACGGCGCTGTCTATGGTCGTTTATTTTGAGCTCTTGTGTCAGCTGGATCTTGTACGGATGCATGCCCAAATCCAGATGCAAGATTCGGCGAAGTGATGTTTCCGAAAGGCGGAGTTCCTGTGCGCGACGTGAAATTGACTGTCGCGGATTTTCACGCACACTATCGCGCACAGCGGCGACATTCTGGGCAGATCGGACGTTTCGACGACGCGTCGGTGTTGGCTGATTGTTCACCGAACCGGTTGCCTCGAATTTGTTAATCAAACGACGGATAGTCGACTCAGCAGGACGATCAATTGCACCGTAAAATTGGCGGAGCGCGCCGAACGTTGCTCGAACCGATGAATGATTTTCGTAATAAGTTTTAACGATTTCCACATGTTGCTCGCGGCTGAATTGGTTCATGGTGATTTGTGAAGATACACTGAATAATAACAACTACGTTTGCCAACTCTACCACAAACAACATGGCCGCCATGAGCTGTCAAAGATCGAGCGTCCCTATTGGCGGACCCTTTAGTTGCAATCGCAGCTAATGATCTTTATGTGTCATAAAGTCTTTTACTAGCAACGTTGGGTTAATTCGACGCAGTGGATCGTCGCACTTCTTGCATTGTGTAGGCACTCTTGTTTTTTTTGGGAAAGTGGTTTGGCTTCCGATAGCCAATTTTGCAACCATATGGTTGTTTAATTACAAATAATGCAGTCAATCTCAAAATTGTAATGGTAATTGGAATAAAACAAAAGGGCAATCATACAGGAATAATGAAACCGTGTTATTGATTTTTTATTTTTTTTTCTTTTTTTCCTTTATTAACTAAGTATGTTAACTGAGTAACTAAGTAAGTACTTTGTTAACTGGTATACTAAATTAGATAATAATTAGTAACTTAATTAATGTTTTTTTTTTCATTTTTTTATTTTTTTTTTATAATTTTTTTTATAATTGGAGTTTTTTGAATATCTGATTTTCTTGTAGGTATATTGTTTTAGCTGTTTTCTTAAACGTTTGATACAAAATTACCAATTAAGTTGCTATTCTCATTATAGGTTAGCTCGTATTACTGTGTTGGGTCTAGCGTGCGAGGTTGGCCACTCCGCCTGTCTTTCCGAGGCTCAGAATCAATTCAACTCCTGGATACAAAGCGGCGGCGTATTGTCTCAAGATTTAAGAAGTCTCGTGTACAAATATGGTAAAATATTTAAAACGTCAACACACAGGTTTTACTCCGTTTATCTATGCAGGTATGAAGAGTGCCAACGAATCTACTTGGGAAACTCTATTGGAGAAGTACAAGAGCGAAAACGACGCAACAGAGAAACTGAAACTAGTCAACGGGCTAGCCAATGTACAAAACACCACTTTACTCAGTAGGTAAGTAACAAAATCTATGAGTTTCATAACTGTATCTCCAGTAGCGACTCGTGCCTTAATGCACCGGGGGCCCGCAAGAAAAAAATGAGGGGCGGAACACTTTGTTAACAGACCTCAAAAAAGGAGGTTCTCGATTCAACTGTATGTTTTGTATGTTTGTTACGCGATTATTCCGCTAATTATGAATTGATTTTGATGATTCTTTTTTTGTTGGAACTCAGGTATTTTCAAGTGGGTTCCAATTTAGTTTTATTGGGATTGGACCTTGGATTCCGAAGATATAACGGGAAAATCACCAGATATACCAGAACAAATGGCGAATGCGCCGGTCACAGTCCTAATTTATAGTATTTAAATTAATTAAAAAATATTTTCTTTCGGATCAAATTGTGAAGCTGAAATTGCTTCAAACCCAAGATTTCGTTATCGATATTTGATTGATGGGGTGCATCATCCCCACGCTTTTTACAAGTAAAGTATTTTTTGTCAATCACTTTATTCTTATCTTATTTTAAACTCAGTAAAAAGCATTTAATTGTATTGAGTTAAACATTATTTTTTTTTAGTTCGGTTTCCTTTTAAATCGTACTTTTTTTGAACCATAATTTATTAAAGTGGAAAAGTAAAGCTCAGCTTCAGCGGTATTCAATTTGGTGTTGTCATAATAATTTTAAGAAGTTTAACAACCTTGGAAAGTTTTCGTATATCTTTGTATATTTTTCTTTTTCTTTGTATATCTTTGTAAATTTTAGAGCACGTACAGGTCCGAAATATTGGACATTGGACAAAATTATTACGCAAAAAAATATATTAAAAAAATTATTAATGCGAGACAATCTAAAATCAGCGTTTTTTGGCATTGACCTCTTATGGGACTCGTAACATATTTTTTTTAAACGAAAAAATTTCGATATTCTATAAGATATCGCATTTTTTAAAAGAAATTCAATAGTTATATTAACAAATTCTTTATTCGCATTAATAAATTATAAAATCAAAAAAATCAAATGTTTTGTTTTTTATCTAAAAAAATGAAAATTATATTCTTTGGTTGGAAAATAAAAATTGTACTCTTTGGTTTAAAAAAGTTGCGAGACATGTCCCGTTTCACCCTTCAAAAACAGCTCTCGGAAAAAAATTGTAAAAATAATGTGTGGGCATAACTTTAAAAACAATCCGGTATCAAGTAAATAAATTGGGCTAATTATTTACAAAGTTTGACAAATCTGACTTAACTGCTTTTACTACTTTTAGAGAAAATTATTTTGCTCATTCACAAACTGTGAAAACTTGCATTGTTTTTAATCCGCTGTACACGGTTGGAACATAACCGCAAACAACAATGACACATGCTTCATAACCGATATAAGTCTCTGCCTTATCGGCAATTTTATGGGAAATTCAAATTTATGCATGCCTGTCCCGATTCATCCCCGTGTCCCGAATCACCCCGTTAGACGGTAATTTTTTAAATAAATTCCAGTGTACTCGTAGCCCCATCTATTCCTTTGAAATCGTATCTAGAATAAATAACCTCTAATTCAGTCAATTCAGTCTTTGATCGCTCCGCTACAAACATTGGATACTTGGTAGCAATATTAACAATTTCAGTCGGGAAATTGGTATTAAAGGAAGTGTATGTACGTTTGTATTAAGGTTATTTGCTGCCAAATATCCCCAGCGGGAAAGTCTGTTTTTATCTGCATTAATATAACATCACAAACCTCTTTTGCGATTACACTAACAGTGAAAAGTTGTTATCCAGTAAATTAATCACAATTGTAATGTTCACTAACACAACCCGAAGTAGTAGCCATAATAATGATTGTCTCGTAAGAACGTTTAAACATTGAAATGGTCGAATCAAAATCAACTCTACACCTACACTGTCACTAGAATTACTAGAAGTGAGGTTTTCTAGAGCGCACGGCGGATTGCTTATTCGTGCGTTTTTGACGAACGTAGATCATTTCATTGAAAATTACCATTCGGTTAGAGCGTCGAATAGAAGCACACGACCAGTTATGTCATATATGTATGTATGAGTACCTCGATGTACTAATTTTGTCTGTAGATTCATAGATGTAGCAGGTGAAAGATGAGCGGTTTAAAAAACAATTTATTAAAACATAGCGTAGCAAAACGCGCGTAGGGCCGCACTTATTATAGAACCGCCCCTGTGTATCTCAACATTTTAAAAATTATTTCAGGTTAATTGAGTTAGCTAAGAACGAAAGTATCGTCAGAGGCCAAGATTACTTCACTGTCATGGGCTACATATCCGTAAACCCATCGGGCACTGCACTTGTTTGGGATTGGGTGCGGTAAGTTATTTTGTCTTTAGAAATTGCCTTGACTGATCCGCTGATTTATTTCCAGAGAAAATTGGGAGTATCTAGTAGGCAGGTTCACAACTAACAACAGGTACCTGGGATCGTTCATACCGACAGTGACCGGGACTTTTGCCACCCAGCAGCGACTTACGGAGGTACGTACACACCTTACCGAATTATCGTTCTGCTTTTCCTTGTGTATCAGAACATATTTTTTTTGGGCGGATGTCTTACGACCACTTTTTTGGTGTTTTAGATGCAGGCGTTCTTCGCAAAGTACCCAGACGCTGGCGCGGGCACCGCCAATCGCGCGAAGGCCCTCGAAAATGTCCAGAATAACATAAGATGGTTGGCCAGTTATAAGACAACGGTGGAGAGCTGGATATCTAGTTCCTCCAGCACCACACCGTAACTTAGTTTTGTTACTTTTTTTTATTGAATTTTAATAAAATTAAGGTACTGTTATTTATTGTTACTCTTAAATGCAATTTTCTGTTCCCGGATTTATGGGATATATAAGCCCCAATTTTTTTCCTCTCCCACCCGGTCCCATTTTCCCATCTCTTTCTGGTGTCATTGTTACGTTCACTTTTCGCTACTGCCATGAATTGGTATCTTTGAATTAAATTGTAGGTTTTTAGCTCTACGATACAAGGAAAAGGGCACTAGGCGCGCCCTATATCATTCGTGATTAGAACTCACGTGTAGATTATTACAGGTTTCTTTGCGGCATTATCGATTTACCGTTAATGACACTAATGACAGTTCTTGACGGATATTAGTTGCGACCCAATTGTGCTACTTCTGTTCTTTGATTTTACTTTCCTATAGTTCTGTGTATCATAACTCGTGCTAGGCGAAAAAAATTATTTCAGGCTTCCGTTTTCCGGATATCGAAAGGCGTCATTTTTCTTTTTTGATCAGCGATCAGCGTCCTTTAGCTGCAGTTAATTTTCGAGTTTTAGTGCTTAGTTTTAAACAAAGTATTTTGTGACTTTCCAAGTGATTGGGATTATACGGGAAATCACTATGTGTTTTTGTGGTTTGGATAACCAACGCAGCATACAGCAGATATGCTGGATTCAATAACTCGTTGATTAAGAACTGCCTTGCATTGTCCCCAGTGTCGGTTGAGGAATATTCTCGCCCGGGCGACCGTTCGGAGCAGTCAAACAGCCATAGAGGCTTCGTCACTAATTCTTTCTTACTTTCACTCTTCACCTCACATTTTGTTACTTGGAATCTTCGCTGGATAGTATACATTGCACCCTGGACCGTGTCGTGGACGTTAGAGATACCCACCTTGTCACAATACTTACATTCCATTCAGATAAGCGTAGTTTTGTATATTAAGAGCCACACCTTTTTTTAAACGTAATTTCTCTTATGTTGGTGTGAGCCCCATGTTAAATTACCTGAATACTTTCACGACTGGAGTAGTAATATTTATGTAGGCATAGCCCTAATTTTCTTTAGAATAGTTTTGGGTGAATCGCACTTGCACGTTTGATCTCCACTAGGGTAGATATATGGTTTTAATCAAGATATGCAACTTTTGAAAGTAAATAGATATTAGGTACTGTGTTCTTTTTTTTTAAAAAATACAGAAACTTCTGAGGGTAATTTAGATATCTAGTATAGTTGGGAACCATCTGACGTGGTTGCGTAAATAAATTACGAGCGTCTCTGACCTTGAAAATCTGTACAAAATGTACAGATGTACATTATATTATGTGTTGACGCATATATTATGTAAAACAGACATTATTGTATAGACCCAGCCTTAAAATTTCCACTTGCTTAATTTGATAACACAAAAAATATAGGCGTAGGGGAAAGTGGGGCATATTCGGACGTTTTCGAAATTTTATTTTTAATGAGCGACAACTGGATGTACACAAGCATGTAAGCCAGGAGATTGTTATTGTCTTGAAAAATTGCGATGTGAGGTTAACAATTTTTCCCAATTCTGCAACTTTTTTTTTTTTTAAAAAATCCGAATCTTCCCCACTGGTGTTTGGGGTAGCTTAATATCAGGGTGGCCAGATCGTGCATCTCAAATTCCCCGGTCGAAATTTAACAGTCCCCCAAGTTCAAGACTTTTTGAAAAAAATCCGCATCTTTTATTTTCGTAGATTATGATTTGTTATTCCTGGATTTTAATAAATTTTCTTGAATGAAATATTTTCCGAATACATCTAAAATACCCCAAAATAAGTTGTTACAAATAAATCCCCATTAAAAATATAATATTTCTTGAAATAATGAGTTTATTTAACTCAAATGTCAGACATGAAATCCCCTGTTATTCTACAAGCAAATATTT
>CAXKVY010007022.1:0-15307 GCA_964058915.1 Tetropium fuscum | reverse complement strand
GCTAGAAGCTTCCCCATTAATCCTTGCCATTCCAAGTATTCTAAATGCGGCGCATCTGCGTTATTTACAGTCCTAGAGGGTCGAAACTTCGCCCTGGAGGGTTGTCCTTAGGACCTCCAGATGCGATGTTGCCACATCGTCAGATACCGTAGTGCCATATTGTGCATATTTTCCCTAGATCTAGGGAATTTTTAGTAGAATAATATCGTCCATAATCGCTGCAGATGATCACGCAACAATATTTAAAACATATATCTTCTATCTCAACTATATTTTCACTATCAGGCAGGTTATATATTTGTGCAACTACTTAGGTATTCAATTGTGGAAGTTGAGGCTCCACAAATGCTTTTATTACTAAGTTGTATATTATAACTTTGTAATAAAATTTGTAAACTTCAAAACGTATTTCATGTTTAACTGAAAAGATCATTAAAACCCGCTGCATTTACCGTGCTTATTATATTACAGGAAAGTGAGGCCAGATTCTCTATCTAACTGCATACGTTAGTTACACTGGAGTATTTTTCATCTAAGCCCTTTACGAAAGCGGCTTCAACATGCCATTTCGTGTTCCGTGACCGGCATTTAGCAGGATATAATTAATGAAAGTAAGGAAAAGATTTAGGACTTTATTATATTTAATCATGATCATCAAGCAGTGAATGAAACACGTGATTCGATTAAAGAAACTGACACGAAAAACTGCTACAAACTTCTGACGCCACTTCCATTTAAGCGATTCATAAAGTTATAAAGTAAAGTAGTAGTTCTAGTAGCACAATAAAAATAGTTATTATTAACTGGTAAAGTAAAATGCTGTTAGAAGTCCCACCTGAAATACGCTTCCTTGAAAACGGCGCGACGTAAGTATAAACTACCTGTAAATTCAAGTCTTATACACCACTACATAAATTGTTAAAATATTATTTCCTCGCTTCCTTGCTTTCCAAGTTTCGCAGCAACTTGAACTTAATGGACCCGAAGGCTATATTCGGATTGAAAAACCGCAACCCCAATATAAATACCTAGAAAGAGTCCTTTGGGAAATCACCACTTCTCTCAACTTGTAATTGCAACTAAAACTCACAGTTTTAAGAGCATCGACTTCGAGGGAATTCACTTCCCGAATAACATGAAAACATCAGTGTCTAGGTAAGGTGTACGTACACTACACTAATAAGGTTAAGGTAAATCATTAGTAGGTATAGTTGTGCAATAATAGATGTTTGTCGATAATTATTATGATCTATTTAATTATAATATTATATATTTATTTATTAATTATTTATTTTGATATTACTTTAGTGGATGCGAGCCTCCCCACAAGGCGGGTATGGCCTCTACAGTTACCATCACTAGGAAAATTAAAATATCTAAATTATGCATCCACTACAAACACAGCAGAATATCAGTTTTCACAGTAGATATTTCGACGCGGGTATCGCCTGCAAAGTAGCCATCAGCAGGGACCTAACAATTACTAAGTCATGCATTTGCATCCAAAACAGAGAAAAGTCCTGTTTTCAAATATTCCGCAGGTTTGGCTTGAAAAGTTACCATCACCAGGAACATGAAAGATGTGTGTAAAATATGCATTTACATCGAGAGCAAGTATTTACATATTCCGACGCGGTTGGATTAGTTGCCATCAACTTAAAATGACTCAATTGTAGGATTTCATTCTATGAATAGGGAACCTACACCGTACAGGAAGATATACCAGATCCGTCTAGTATACGAAGGGCGTATCTCAAAATTGATCATTGATCAATTGATCATCATTACAGGAGAGCCGTTGCAGCCGTTTCAAAATTTCCACGCCAATCAAACTCTTTCCACAAAGAGGCGATTATGAGTTTTTTATTGGGATTTTCTTGTCATATTAATAAAATCGGTTTCGGAAAACCGTTACACTGAAAAATTGCTGTATTTACCGTTAAATTTGGGAGACTGATTTTTTTTCAAACTGATTTTGAACAGCAATTGTCTTATAGTTAAATATTGACGTTGGATCACCAATTTGTTTATATATTGGGATAATTTTGATCTTTTTAGGGCTTATACCTAGCCTCAGGGAATGACTTCCCAGGCAGCAGAGTGACGTCATTTTCCCGTGATATTTACGTGACCCATTACGTCGAAATCACCAATATAATAACGTTGTAACGACGTAAAAATGACGACAATATGTCTCAACGAAATGACGTCATCTAAAGACGTCATTTTCATGTATGTCCAGATATAGCACTGGTAAGTGTGTTTTCCTTCTTATTCGTCTATTTGCTTATTTCTGTCATGAAATGCTACAAACCCAAGATTACTTTTCTCAAAACAAATATGAATAGCAAAGAATTTCAAAGCTAATTAATATATATATATATATATATATATATATATATATATATATATATATATATATATATATATATATATATATATATATATATATATATATATATATATATATATGTATATATATATATATATATATATATATATATATATATATATATATATATATATATATATATATATATATATATATATATATGTATATATATATATATATATATATATATATATATATATATATATATATATATATATATATATATATATATATATATATATATATATATATATATATATATATATACAAGATAATATAATAATAGTTATATAATAACACCAGGTTGGTAATCAAGATTAAGGAACAAGAATCAAGATATATATATATATATATATATATATATATATATATATATATATATATATATATATATATATATATATATATATATATATATATATATATATATATATATATATATGTATATATATATATATATATATATATATATATATATATATATATATATATATATATATATATATATATATATATATATATATATATATATATATATATATATATATATATATATATATATATATATATATATATATACAAGATAATATAATATTAGTTATATAATAACACCAGGTTGGTAATCAAGATTAAGGAACAAGAATCAAGATATATATATATATATATATATATATATATATATATATATATATATATATATATATATATATATATATATATATATATATATATATATATATATATATATATATATATATATATATATATATATATATATATATATATATATATATATATATATATATGTATACAAGATAATATAATAATAGTTATATAATAACACCAGGTTGGTAATCAAGATTAAGGAACTTGAAGTACAATAAGTCTTATAAGTCGCCGACACTTACTTTACACGCGTAGATATAAATACAAGTTGTACAGCGTACTCTATTGGGGGTGCGTGTCAGTGATGGCACAGCTGAACATTGATCGCTTTAGCTGATCTGCTCAGTCACGTGCGGTCACCGGGTCGATTCAGTTACCATCGGACCTGCCGATGTCTTGTCGCACGGTCAGCATCTGATGGTAACTCGAACGTCCGCCATTTTCCAAATTGGGGGGTCACGGATGGGTTTCAAAAGTTTTAGAACACCTCCAAATATTGGCATTACAGTTTCCGTAAATCGCCATTTTTTTCACAATTATTTTACTAAAAGTCATAGATATTTTTATTGAAAATATTTTTTTCGTGCAAAAAACAAAACTTTATTAAACTATGTTTAGTGCAAAAACTGGTTCTTTATTGCACTGACATCACTCGTATGCAGCTCGTACAAAAAGTGTTTATTGCACTCGACTTGTTGTCCAACTCGGCCTGACAGCAGTTTCCGTAAATCGCCATTTTTTTCACAATTATTTTACTAAAAGTCATAGATATTTTTATTGAAAATATTTTCTTCGTTCAAAAAACAAAACTTTATTAAACTATGTTTAGTGCAAAAACTGGTTCTTTATTGCACTGACATATCACTCGTATGCAGCTCGTACAAAAAGTGTTTATTGCACTCGACGTGCTGTCCAACTCGGCCTGACAGACTCGTTGGACAATTTCACGTCGCTTGCAATAAACATTTTTGCACTTGTTGCATTAATAACTATTTGATGTACTTTCTGTTCTTTCTAGACTTCCAAAAATCCACACACCCTCTGCCACTTTGGTGAACTTTTCTCTCGGTGTGGGAAATATTTGTTTTCAAACGTACCTAGTATACGAGTATAACTGATGAGAGAAATGTTACTTTTAGTAACAGTCGTATAAAAATAATACCGTTTAGAACAATGTGAACACATTTCTTTAGTATTAACTGCGTGTTCAACCTCATCAAATACGACAAAAAAATATTAGGTTTAAATTATTCTTTAAATAGATTGATAAAAAAGGTAAAACGCAGTCGGTAGGATTCGAACCTACGCTCCCAGAGGGAATCTGATTTCTAGTCAGACGCCTTAACCGCTCGGCCACGACTGCTCGATAACAGTTGGTTCTAATACCGGTCCTTTATATTACGGGGGCTTCAAAGCATTTATTTAGCAACATATAGGTAAAACGTTAAAATAATATACAAACTAACAACATATACGTAACTTTCTCTAATTAGATTATGTTAATAATTAAAGTGCCAATATTGCTATAATATTGGTTGGGTTTTCTTAGCAGCCCCACCTTTACCAAAATCGTCTTGAAACACTGCAACCTGCAACATTGATGTATACTCATCTATACAACCTACAATACATTTTATTATCTGTCTCGCCGTTGCCATGGCAGTAGACTCGCACAGGACATAAGGACATAAAGATACCTATAAGCTCACAAGGAGTATAGTTACTTTGTCTTAGAATATAACACTTAAACGTAAGTGTTTTCAGCTTAAACTTCATCAACTTTAACAGCTGATATAACCCGTTAAAAACGTAGGTAGGTAAATGAATCTTCATTCCATTAAAGCTGCTAATAAGTAACAACAAATATTTATTTCGACAGTGCATTAGAGGGAGGAAAAGCTTTGCCCGCATATCGGCATATATCTAATCATTTTAAAGGGCGGGGGCTTCAATCCGATTAATATTTAATTGATGTTGTACTGTGCCAGTAGGTCACACGCTGTGTGTTTGCCCTGAATCCATATTCTATTCAGTGTCTACAGTAATGACGTGTCGTGAAATCTTGCAGAAGGGAAGCTACCTACCAATATGATCTGACCTAATCTATAGGACGCATTTTTGTATAAGTAATGAGTTTTATTAATCTAGTATAAAAATAACCAAAAGCATAAAAGTAAAAATGGGACAACAGTACAATATAACTGTTGTGTCTCTTTTTGCTTTTATTATGTTGGGGATATTTTTTTAAATGTATTTTTGTTTGTGATTTTATGTATATCTATTTGTTTTTATTTTCTTAATGATCTGTTTGTGTTTATTGTCGGGGGTGAACATGTAATTTAGGGGTGGACGCTTGGGGGGTCTTGGAAATTTAGGAATCAGTGTTTATAATTCTCCACGTATTGGTGTGATTCTGCTGATGAAATTAAGATGAGTCTTTTTTCCATAAAATTGCTGACGTATATGGATTTGTTTACTGCCAACCTAAGGCTTTTGTTTTCTAGAGTTTGCAGTGTTTTTGTCTAGTAGGGGTTACGATACCAGGGAGACGTAGATGAGATGGGACAGATATAGTCTGGGGATGGGGAGGAGCTATCGTATTATCGTATTAATATTTATTGTGTATCATATCGGAGAGTTTCGTCAAAAGCGACCATATGTAGCCTTTGAGTTAACTTTTACATTATTTTTGTTAGTAGTTTTACGTTTAGTGATATAGTTATTGTAGCGGTGTCGTCCGCGCATAAGGCGGTTGTTAGGGGGATCTGGGATGCCATTGGTATACATGCTAAATAGGGTTCCTATGCCCAACCCTATTTAGCATGTATACCAAGTCAAGATGAGCCTTGAGGAACGCCAGAATACATGAGACGGGGTTGTCATCACTCCAGTTGTCCATTACTGCCACTAGGAACTGGAGATCTCAAATGTATGATTGTATGGTTTTAATAAAATGAATCGAAATTTCGAGTTCTAATTTTCGAAATCTATATATATATATATGCGCTTGCATATATATTTACCTGCTGAAAGATACATAATATATCAGATATGACTTGCCTCTAAGCTCCAAGAGAGTAGAACCTAGACCTAATTTGCTTTGTCTTAGTTGACTATACTTTTACAGTAGACTATACGTGTACAGTGAAGGACATGTTCGTTTTTAGAGCAGCTTAACAGGTGTTCCACTTCTGACGGAGTAAAAATATCCTAGAAATAATCTAACTTTTATTGCTAGCTAGTAATTCTGTTGGTAATAGAGCTTGGCTATTGTAATATATTTATTACTGACCCGTTTGTTAGTAGTTCCGAGAAGCGGATGAATGAAACTACTTATATGAAATATTGATTGAGCCGATTATTACTTCACATATACTTAGATATTTGCGTGTAAAATAGCATTATAAAAACATTAAACCTAAATCAATATTGTAATTATGTGGAGGCATATTTATGTAGGTATTTATTCCATGTATTATATATATAGCGTATAAAAAAAATAAATATGAGTTTCTAGTTATTTTAACTCGTGCCTGAATGGCGAACTTAACATAAAATATTCGCAAAGTTGCAAAAAACGTGTTTCTTTTGTAAATAACTAAAAAACTATACCTCACATTAAAAAAAGTTAAATAAGAAAGCTGTAGATATTGAAAAAATCTATCAAAACGCAAAACTTTTCGAGTTATATCGAAAATACGGCTGAAAATCGGGTACTCTAGAACCCATCAAGTATATAAAATATTGGAGTTGTAAATATTGGAAAACAGCTAAGATCATTCCTATCCTTAAACCACTTATATCCTTAACTTAAATCCAACTAGATATCGCCCCATAAACTTATTATCCCCTTTTCTTTAACCATAACAAAAACAATTGACAATAATAGTAATAATATTTATTTAAAAAAAAGAGGGCAGATGTAAGTTTATACCTAAAAGTACCTAATAATAAATAAATTATTATGATCTTTGGTTCATAAGATTGTTAAGTTATGTTCATAAGATTGAATTCGTTGAAAGAGAAAAATACAGGCAAGTAAGTATAAGATATAGAATATGTATATTGCTAGATCTGAAAACCATGAACCAAAGTGATAAATATATTCAAAACTGGAGAAAACATGGGAAGAAAAAGAGGGAATACAAGGAATAATGGAGGAGTATCCAATTACCTTAAGCAAGTTAGGTTACAATTTTTCCAAACTCAAGTTATTAGTAAAAGTGCTGCTCCGCCTAAGGCTCTTATGAGTCGCGACGAAAACACTTTTTTGTCACGCTCACGCAGAACATTGAGTGGAGTAATCTTTTCAAGTCTGTGAAGTATAACAACGACAAACATATACTAAGTGATCCTCGTTTCATTTATTATACAAATTTACTAGTGGTGGTTTACACAATGTGGCGTTATTACACTGCTTTCCTTTGTAATAATCTTTACACAAAAGTGTATTATGTTCAGTACAAAAGTAGCTTGCCAGGAATATATTCATTTTAATTATTGTTCCTATTGAGTGAAATTATACGAGAAAAAGGATACGATTTGATACAATATATGAGTATCTATCTAAATAAAAAAGGAAAGGTGTGGTCTCAATATTTCTTTTCATGAATAAATTAAAATTATCATAGTCGATTATATATTTTTTAAACTTACTAGTCTATGGAATTGGTAGGGGAGACCGGGGCAGCGGCGACCACTTAAGCCAGATTGGCCAATTGTATGTGTTTACCATGTTAGAAAAACAAAAAATACTGCATAACTTTATTACACTAGAAGATCTTATTGCAATATAGAAAGAATGAAGAATATTTAACATCAACAAAGAAATAAATATGTATATTTATATTTTAAATATTTATATTTATGGGGCAGGTGAGTTCACATATAAAAAGTAAAGAACTAAAGTCATAATTCACAAAGAAGCACATCGTCGTCCTGGTGTCCTCCTGCACAAGCTTCGTGAGCCTATCGTTCACAGCTTTGGCATCGTATTCATTCTTCCCCTCGTCTACTGTCTTTGAAACAACTGTGATAAAAATGCATATACAATCGTCTTCCTCCTCGCTTTCCCTGGTGCTATTATATTCATAAACAGTTGCATCAGGCTTCATATTTTTACTTGCTACCTTACCCTTCTTTATAATATTCTTCTTTGCAGTTGACATGCGCTTTCCATTTTTAGAAGGTGATGCCTCATTTTCTACATCTGTTCTTCTCTTGACTGCTGCTAGCTGCTATTCTGCTAGCAGCAGAATAGCAGCTTCTGTACGTTACTTTTCTAATGAATCGTTTGCTGGGGTGCTGGTAAATTACGGATTTTTTTTTCTTTTCCTTTCGCGTCCTTTTTTTTTCAGAATCTGATGTTGCAACAGGTGACAACATACGTCAAACGTTAACAAATGACGATGTGGATGGAGTTGCATTTGAAGAACAGCTAGGTTCAGGATCATCGTTCGATACAACAGAAGTCGGATCAGCAACTAACAACTGTCCCTTTTGTGAAGTGATGGGTGAGGTGATTGGTTATGGAGTGATCTTCCTAATGTTCATACATTGCATATTTACTGTATTGTGTGGTTTACACATTCTTGCGTCCATTGCGGCGCATCCCGATATCTTAATTACATAATTTCGCATCTGAAAATAAAAACGTTATGTAGCTACGTACTAAAAACCCGGGACAGAGAGGACACTGAGTAGTAGGTGGTCCTGTTTATCCCAATATTAATGGTCATCATTGCCCCAAATGTAGCCAGAAAGGAAATTTACCGAATAAAGTGTTTTAAGCGCAATGACGGTTGAACATTTAGGTCTGGTTCGTAGCTATTTTAACGCACCTCATTACTATAATAGTACTCATTCGTTGCTCTTTTAGAGAGCAGGTTGGATATCCAGGTATCCACAATAAGAATACTTAATTCTTAAGGTAAATTAATTTTCTAATGGTGTATGAAATAAAATACACTACAATTAGAGAAAATGAGCCATGGCGAGAGTGAAATCGAAGTCCACCAGAAGTTGTGAAACACACTGCCAACTAAATTATCCTTATATAAACAAAAAAAACGAGAAATTGAAAATTCGGAATTGTTGACGATACGGAATAAATGTTGAAAATATGGTGTTTCTTTTTCGGTATTATGCTGGATCGTTGAAAAATTGTGTATGCATCTCGCATTTAATGCATATTAAGACACTAGACTCCTATTTTGTTTCTGTTCCACCCGTGTTTTCGTTGTTAAAATTATAGAAGTCAATAATGCTAATGATCATATGACCAGCTTTTTTCAAACTCCGATATGTCCACCAGCTACTTTCGATAAAAAACATAAAAAATGCTTACAACGTCTAATACTTATTATAAGCTTTTATTTTATAATTTAAACTTTAGTAAAGCTATTTAGACATGTTTGCAAGGACTTTCTGAAATAGCATTTTATCAGAAAAAAACTACTTGTATGAATTTTTTGCGTTTTGACAGAAAATAGTACTTATTTCAGTTTGGAAAGGGATTTTTTGTTCAGAAACAACACAATGTGGGTAGTTCATTCTTTAATCAAGTAAGCAGAATATAGCAACATAAAAAACAGAACAGTAGAAAAATATTATAGTCTGAGCTCAAGCTCTGGCTCTAAACAAATGGTACCTCTTCTATACCTTCCATTCGTCTCTTCATCCATCTCTCCATACATTCTCCATCCTCTTCATCCATCCATCTCTCCATACATTCTCCATCCTCTTCATCCATCCATCTCTCCATCCATCTATCGATCAATAACTCTCTCCATCTCTATCCATCTCTCTCTCCCCCTCCCTCTATTTCTCCCATCGCTCCACCCATCTCTTCCTCCATCCATCCATCTTCTCCATCTACATTCCATGCTCTTCATACACAATGCCTCTTATTTATTTTGAAGAATTATTTTATTTTATGTTGACACTGAAAAAATTCCCACAGAACTGCGAGATTATGCAATAATAAGATAAATGGTTGTTTGTTGTTGTAAGGTTTTTGGACTTGTTACGTTATATTAGACATATTACGTCTTTTGCGTTTTGGGGAATAATTAGTATACCACTAGATTCGTGATATTCCAGTGTAAGTGTCACCTACTTTCATTAAATTTTTCAAATATGTGGATTTATTGCGGTTTGCTTGTGCAAAAAACTCCTCATATAGATTTTTTTAGAAAAATATTTAGAAAAACAGGTTCTGTTTGCCTATTGCAAAATAGTGACTAAAAAATGTTGAAAAAGCTTCAAATTTCATTCATAAAACTAGGGCAATAAAAAACATTAGATATATGCTTGTGTTTTCGTTATTTTTATTATTCAAACCAAAGAATAAGCTTCAAATTTATTTATTATCACGAATATTTTATTTATTTTTCACAAACTTGTCGGTCACTATACCTGTAAAATTTATATTCTAATTCCATACCTTTGGCGCTACAGAACTCCAGCCGCCCGGCCGCGTTTGAAATTCCCATTTCCACCCCCCTAATATACTGCAACTACCCCAAGTTTATGATTTATTTATGCTGCTGGCTAATACAACGTGGAGAAAAGCCCTTTTTATGCGGTTTTTTATGTCCCCCTTTAACAGGGCACGTTCCTACACATCTAATTGCCGAAATTAAGTTGAGATGTACACGTAGCGCGATTAATTTTATATGAAAAACATTCAGTACTCCTGTCGTGACAAAACATGTAAATTTCACTTATTACCTAACAGGGTTCTAGCTAGTTTTCGTGAACCGCCTGCATAGAAATTACGCCAAAACATTCGTTTGACCTATATCTATTTTTAGTCTTACGTAGTTTCACATACATGCACCTGAATAATATATGAATAATGAATAACTGCATTGCTTATATAATCTGATGTTACGAACATCAGCGAAAAACGTAAAATTGTGAACTGAAAAAGGTTACTGAAAGTTAGTTTCGGGATATTTTACGGAACATTTATTTTGCAGACAATGGGACAGGATCCCGCTGGTACTAGAGTATCGAATTGAATAGCAAGCGGGCTAGACCAAGCGACGACCGTCCCGAATATAAGTATCTTCGTAATATGAAATGATCTACTTAATTATATTGTCTTGTCTTGTCTTCTTGTGGTCTGGTTTCGAGGAATGGCCTTTATAAAACAATTTTTAAAATAGTAATAATTATTATGATTATTGTTTTCCAAGTTTACTTTAAAAATTCATAGGATATAAATTGAAGCTCTATATGAAATAAATTTTTCCTAACACCATGTTATGTTTTGTTAATTTTTAATATCGTTAAAATTCCAATCAAAATAAATTAATAGTCATAAAACATTTTTAAAAACAAACTTTTATTAAAATACTCTAAAAAGAAAAAAAACTAAATTAGACCCATCAATTTATTGCATTACACGATTTATATGATATAAAACCTTGTCGCGAGATTTGCCAATTGTAGATATAAAAACATTTTTTTTCTAGTCGAGCAAATAAAGCAACGATCTTCCGATTTCTTGAGCAGTAAGATGGATCTTAATGCGATTTTGTGAATTCGATTCGTGAGAGCGTCTATAAGCTTTGTGAACTAAGTTGATCATTTGCTTTTAAAAAAATGTTTTATTGCATATAAAAATATGCATTCAGAAATGCATCTTGAAGAGATAATAAATAAAAGATTTACAACTCGGTAAATATTAATGCAAATAAGTCCAGATGTTACTCAGGGTTGTTGGGGTCGCTGAACACAAATATAAAGACAGCAACGATCTCCGAGGTACCTGGTGCCCTGGGTGGACAGTAGGTACGTCGTCTCCTGGAATTATCTTGAGTATTACATCATTGTTACCAGAATTTAAATATATTATTCTTAATTATTTGATTAAGTATTATTATTATATTAAATATTTGATTAAGAAAGGTGTATATTCAAACAATAATTTGAAAAATTATTTCTGAAAACTCCAAATATATTCGTAATTATGTTTATATATTTTATTGCTTAAAACAATATCAAAAACTTGTGCTAAGAGTATTAAGAGCCCGTGTTCACAGAAATGCTCCGTGAGGTAAAACTAACACTTATACTTAAACTAACACTTATACTTAAACTAACTTAAACTAACTTATACTAAGGCGGTACACGCACGCGCTTGAGTAAATTCCTGTGAGGCGGCAGCACCTGGTGAAAAATTGTGTCCAAATCTTATCATCTTTTAAAAAACGCCATTAAATAATGGGTTAAAATTAATAAAATATATTCGTGGTTTGCAATGTTGAAAGTCTGATCTAAACACTTTAAGATGTTTATATTTATAATTCAGTGTAGAAATAAATGAGAATAAATATGCATGATGTTTAAAGCATACCTTTTTCTATCCGCAGTTAAAATTTGATGTTTTTGTATCAAGTGATAGAAGACTTACATTAGTTGAAAATATACCCTACTTATCGCGCTCTGAAAAGCGCTCTTAAGAATAAGAATAAGTATTAATAATATGTTTTATATTTAGTTATTGAAGATCCCTTCTTCGTTTTCTTCCTCTATGAATTCAGATTCAGCCGATAATGGCCCTTTTTCTAAATAATTTTCTACATTAGAAAAATTGTAACCTGCACAATTTGTTCACGCACGATTGCAGATTAATCCATGCTTTCTGCAACTATATAAATTACTGCAATCTTCTTTGCAACTGCAGAAAATTTAATAATAATATCATAACACTGGATGGACCAGGAGGGTGTATGTCATCTTTATGGGAATTAAAGAATTTTCTACAAGTTCCCATCCCCAATTTATTGGATTTAAAACGTCTTCTCCGTGTAAACAATTCTGCACTTATAAATAAACTCTCTTTAAACGCTACGTGAATCTACCGTAGGCAGAATTTTACCGATGATGACTTTTGTATTTTTGGCAATAGCCATTAAATACAACATGTACCTATAAGTTTCAACCAACTGAATCTTACGAATTCCCATAAAACTCTAGGAAACGACGTTAATACTGTCCACACTGGGCACCAGGTATGTCGGAAACCGTTGCCGACATGTATTCGTGTTCAGAGACCCCAAAAACTCCCGAGTAGCAAAACTGGACTCATTTCCATCAATATTTACCGAGTTGTAAATGTTTATTTACTGTCTTTTCGAGATGCACTTCTAAAATGGATATTGTTATTTGCAAAAATGCATTTTTTCAAAAGTAGTTGATCAATTTCACAAAGTTCACAAAGTTTATAGACGCTCTTACCAATCGAACGCACAAAACCTCATTAAGATCCATTTTACTGCTGAAAAAATCGATAGTTAAGCAATAGTGATTACTATTTCGAGTATTCTTAGAATTACTTATGTCAATATCAAGTTACATATTGTATTATTGTTTATCTAGAGAGGAAAATCTCGCGACAAGCCTTTATATCATATAGTGTCTAATGTAATAAATTGATGGGTTTAATTTAATTTAAAGTTTATTTTCTTCTTCTTAGATCATTTAAATAAAAACTTGTTTTTAAATTTTAAATATTTTTTTTATTTTTAAGGACATTATGGACATGTTTGGACTGGACATGTTTCTAAGAGTCTTCATTTCATTTAATGCGTCATTGTTGCATTGTCGTTTGCTTGTTAATTTAGTACGGTCTAGTTCTTCAATGAGGACCGTCTAGTAATTTGACTCTACTTAACTCTACTTATTTCAACTTCAAGCTTACTTCTGCCACAGTTTAGGGTTTGATTTTGGAGCTCTCCTTTTCCTAGACAGGTTGCAAACCAATGCCATTGACTGTTCTAAGTTAGGTATACACTGTTAATTTGTCATTCTTATAATTGCCTCTAGAGACAATATTTACAAAACCAGGGGTGGAATGATTTTTTCAATTTTCATATTTTTGAGGAAAAAACGAAGAGATTCTTATATGAACCACCTCTTTGCGCTGATACAGTTACTATAATAATTAATGAGACGCATAAAATTCCTACATGAACATACCAACTCATGGGTTTATCTGAAGCCGTGTTTCTTTATTCTAGTATATGAAATTTCGTTGAAGATTTAATATGCCGGGGTTGTGACTGGTAAACTGACTTATGGTCGATAAATTTACAGCAAAGTTGGCGTCGCGCCACAGATGGTGCGTTGTGCAGGCAGGCTTACATTTGATGCAATTATTTGCTGTACTTATTTGATGTATGTGGTGGTTGGGTGGCGTTTACATAAAAAATCACTCTTGCAGTGGGCATTTATCAATTATTTCGAGTAGCTTTATTGAGCGTTGAACAATAAACGAAGAAGAAGGCGACGAATTTTAAATTTAAAAGTTGTTTCACTTACTGAAATGAAAGGTCGAATTCACGTCAACTATTATCTGCTTGCAAAGTCCACTTTACATAGAGAAGATCTATTAGGCTCGACAGCTAAGGGGGTGTAAAGTTCGTGAAAGGGTGATAACTTTTCGAGTTAGAAGTGTTGGTGGTAGTTAGGACGTAAACATATTAAGTCCTCCGTAAAAATTAGTTTTTGAGAATTCTGATGAATTGGGGGACACCAAATGTAGCAGTATGAATAATCGGAGAATTCATCATAATTCTCCGATTATTCATATTGAGCCAGTTACCAGCCAGCTTAATTTTATGAGAAATACGATCATACTTTCGTAATCCAAATATGGTACGACAACATGACTTCTGAACTTTTTTAATACGATTTTTATCTCGATCGTCACGACAGAAGCCATAAATAAAAGCTCAGCAATTAAAAAAACTCAATAAAAGCGACTTACATAACATTTTAGGTAAACTAAAGTTTAAACTATGATGACTAGAAAAAAAACTTGATCAGTTTACAATTGCATAATATTATTAAGTAAATAATTCATAAGGTCACCAGTCCTTGCGCGCCAATCTTCTTGGTAATAGATGCGACCTCAATAAGAGGTAGCTTGAGCGGTATCATCGCTCTAGGACCAGTCTTTGAACCCCTAGAACCAGTCTGTCGTATCATTAACAAGAAAGTGTGAATAAAGCACCGTAATCTGCATACTTTGCCTGAACTTTGGCCTGAACTTTGCAGTCAGAAACATAATGCAAAATATCAGCAGTGTAAATTATAAATAGCAATGGACCCAAGATGGATCCCTGTGGTACTCCTAATTTCATATTTAAATTTGAGGAATGTGTATTATTTATAACAATATTCTTAGAACGGTCACTTAAATATCTTCTTTCCATAAACCTAAATACAATGTCGAAT
>CAXKVY010007021.1:0-22059 GCA_964058915.1 Tetropium fuscum | reverse complement strand
TAGTGTCCAGAATCCAGATACACGTTATTAATTCCAAACAATTTATAGCTATTTACAATAACAAATAGCCACTTAAATCACTATTGCAAATTTCTTATTGTCGCTAAGATCTTCTTATTGTCGCTAAATTCTTCTACTTTTCTCTACTTCTTATTATCTCTTGTTACTTCTTTTTGTCGCTAGAACGTCTAAACTAAAACTGATCTACCGTGACGATCGGCTGGCCCTTATATACTCTTTTTGAGGTTGCTAGAAGCTTCCCCATTAATCCTTGCCATTCCAAGTATTCTAAATGCGGCGCATCTGCGTTATTTACAGTCCTAGAGGGTCGAAACTTCGCCCTGGAGGGTTGTCCTTAGGACCTCCAGATGCGATGTTGCCACATCGTCAGATACCGTAGTGCCATATTGTGCATATTTTCCCTAGATCTAGGGAATTTTTAGTAGAATAATATCGTCCATAATCGCTGCAGATGATCACGCAACAATATTTAAAACATATATCTTCTATCTCAACTATATTTTCACTATCAGGCAGGTTATATATTTGTGCAACTACTTAGGTATTCAATTGTGGAAGTTGAGGCTCCACAAATGCTTTTATTACTAAGTTGTATATTATAACTTTGTAATAAAATTTGTAAACTTCAAAACGTATTTCATGTTTAACTGAAAAGATCATTAAAACCCGCTGCATTTACCGTGCTTATTATATTACAGGAAAGTGAGGCCAGATTCTCTATCTAACTGCATACGTTAGTTACACTGGAGTATTTTTCATCTAAGCCCTTTACGAAAGCGGCTTCAACATGCCATTTCGTGTTCCGTGACCGGCATTTAGCAGGATATAATTAATGAAAGTAAGGAAAAGATTTAGGACTTTATTATATTTAATCATGATCATCAAGCAGTGAATGAAACACGTGATTCGATTAAAGAAACTGACACGAAAAACTGCTACAAACTTCTGACGCCACTTCCATTTAAGCGATTCATAAAGTTATAAAGTAAAGTAGTAGTTCTAGTAGCACAATAAAAATAGTTATTATTAACTGGTAAAGTAAAATGCTGTTAGAAGTCCCACCTGAAATACGCTTCCTTGAAAACGGCGCGACGTAAGTATAAACTACCTGTAAATTCAAGTCTTATACACCACTACATAAATTGTTAAAATATTATTTCCTCGCTTCCTTGCTTTCCAAGTTTCGCAGCAACTTGAACTTAATGGACCCGAAGGCTATATTCGGATTGAAAAACCGCAACCCCAATATAAATACCTAGAAAGAGTCCTTTGGGAAATCACCACTTCTCTCAACTTGTAATTGCAACTAAAACTCACAGTTTTAAGAGCATCGACTTCGAGGGAATTCACTTCCCGAATAACATGAAAACATCAGTGTCTAGGTAAGGTGTACGTACACTACACTAATAAGGTTAAGGTAAATCATTAGTAGGTATAGTTGTGCAATAATAGATGTTTGTCGATAATTATTATGATCTATTTAATTATAATATTATATATTTATTTATTAATTATTTATTTTGATATTACTTTAGTGGATGCGAGCCTCCCCACAAGGCGGGTATGGCCTCTACAGTTACCATCACTAGGAAAATTAAAATATCTAAATTATGCATCCACTACAAACACAGCAGAATATCAGTTTTCACAGTAGATATTTCGACGCGGGTATCGCCTGCAAAGTAGCCATCAGCAGGGACCTAACAATTACTAAGTCATGCATTTGCATCCAAAACAGAGAAAAGTCCTGTTTTCAAATATTCCGCAGGTTTGGCTTGAAAAGTTACCATCACCAGGAACATGAAAGATGTGTGTAAAATATGCATTTACATCGAGAGCAAGTATTTACATATTCCGACGCGGTTGGATTAGTTGCCATCAACTTAAAATGACTCAATTGTAGGATTTCATTCTATGAATAGGGAACCTACACCGTACAGGAAGATATACCAGATCCGTCTAGTATACGAAGGGCGTATCTCAAAATTGATCATTGATCAATTGATCATCATTACAGGAGAGCCGTTGCAGCCGTTTCAAAATTTCCACGCCAATCAAACTCTTTCCACAAAGAGGCGATTATGAGTTTTTTATTGGGATTTTCTTGTCATATTAATAAAATCGGTTTCGGAAAACCGTTACACTGAAAAATTGCTGTATTTACCGTTAAATTTGGGAGACTGATTTTTTTTCAAACTGATTTTGAACAGCAATTGTCTTATAGTTAAATATTGACGTTGGATCACCAATTTGTTTATATATTGGGATAATTTTGATCTTTTTAGGGCTTATACCTAGCCTCAGGGAATGACTTCCCAGGCAGCAGAGTGACGTCATTTTCCCGTGATATTTACGTGACCCATTACGTCGAAATCACCAATATAATAACGTTGTAACGACGTAAAAATGACGACAATATGTCTCAACGAAATGACGTCATCTAAAGACGTCATTTTCATGTATGTCCAGATATAGCACTGGTAAGTGTGTTTTCCTTCTTATTCGTCTATTTGCTTATTTCTGTCATGAAATGCTACAAACCCAAGATTACTTTTCTCAAAACAAATATGAATAGCAAAGAATTTCAAAGCTAATTAATATATATATATATATATATATATATATATATATATATATATATATATATATATATATATATATATATATATATATATATATATATATATATATATATATATATATATATATATATATATATATATATATATATATATATATATATATATATATATATATATATATATATATATATATATATATATATATATATATATATATATATATATATATATATATATATATATATATATATATATATATATATATATATATATATATATATATATATATATATATATATATATACAAGATAATATAATAATAGTTATATAATAACACCAGGTTGGTAATCAAGATTAAGGAACAAGAATCAAGATATATATATATATATATATATATATATATATATATATATATATATATATATATATATATATATATATATATATATATATATATATATATATATATATATATATATATATATATATATATATATATATATATATATATATATATATATATATATATATATATATATATATATATATATATATATATATATATATATATATATATATATATATATATATATATATATATATATATATATATATATACAAGATAATATAATATTAGTTATATAATAACACCAGGTTGGTAATCAAGATTAAGGAACAAGAATCAAGATATATATATATATATATATATATATATATATATATATATATATATATATATATATATATATATATATATATATATATATATATATATATATATATATATATATATATATATATATATATATATATATATATATATATATATATATATATATATATATATATGTATACAAGATAATATAATAATAGTTATATAATAACACCAGGTTGGTAATCAAGATTAAGGAACTTGAAGTACAATAAGTCTTATAAGTCGCCGACACTTACTTTACACGCGTAGATATAAATACAAGTTGTACAGCGTACTCTATTGGGGGTGCGTGTCAGTGATGGCACAGCTGAACATTGATCGCTTTAGCTGATCTGCTCAGTCACGTGCGGTCACCGGGTCGATTCAGTTACCATCGGACCTGCCGATGTCTTGTCGCACGGTCAGCATCTGATGGTAACTCGAACGTCCGCCATTTTCCAAATTGGGGGGTCACGGATGGGTTTCAAAAGTTTTAGAACACCTCCAAATATTGGCATTACAGTTTCCGTAAATCGCCATTTTTTTCACAATTATTTTACTAAAAGTCATAGATATTTTTATTGAAAATATTTTTTTCGTGCAAAAAACAAAACTTTATTAAACTATGTTTAGTGCAAAAACTGGTTCTTTATTGCACTGACATCACTCGTATGCAGCTCGTACAAAAAGTGTTTATTGCACTCGACTTGTTGTCCAACTCGGCCTGACAGCAGTTTCCGTAAATCGCCATTTTTTTCACAATTATTTTACTAAAAGTCATAGATATTTTTATTGAAAATATTTTCTTCGTTCAAAAAACAAAACTTTATTAAACTATGTTTAGTGCAAAAACTGGTTCTTTATTGCACTGACATATCACTCGTATGCAGCTCGTACAAAAAGTGTTTATTGCACTCGACGTGCTGTCCAACTCGGCCTGACAGACTCGTTGGACAATTTCACGTCGCTTGCAATAAACATTTTTGCACTTGTTGCATTAATAACTATTTGATGTACTTTCTGTTCTTTCTAGACTTCCAAAAATCCACACACCCTCTGCCACTTTGGTGAACTTTTCTCTCGGTGTGGGAAATATTTGTTTTCAAACGTACCTAGTATACGAGTATAACTGATGAGAGAAATGTTACTTTTAGTAACAGTCGTATAAAAATAATACCGTTTAGAACAATGTGAACACATTTCTTTAGTATTAACTGCGTGTTCAACCTCATCAAATACGACAAAAAAATATTAGGTTTAAATTATTCTTTAAATAGATTGATAAAAAAGGTAAAACGCAGTCGGTAGGATTCGAACCTACGCTCCCAGAGGGAATCTGATTTCTAGTCAGACGCCTTAACCGCTCGGCCACGACTGCTCGATAACAGTTGGTTCTAATACCGGTCCTTTATATTACGGGGGCTTCAAAGCATTTATTTAGCAACATATAGGTAAAACGTTAAAATAATATACAAACTAACAACATATACGTAACTTTCTCTAATTAGATTATGTTAATAATTAAAGTGCCAATATTGCTATAATATTGGTTGGGTTTTCTTAGCAGCCCCACCTTTACCAAAATCGTCTTGAAACACTGCAACCTGCAACATTGATGTATACTCATCTATACAACCTACAATACATTTTATTATCTGTCTCGCCGTTGCCATGGCAGTAGACTCGCACAGGACATAAGGACATAAAGATACCTATAAGCTCACAAGGAGTATAGTTACTTTGTCTTAGAATATAACACTTAAACGTAAGTGTTTTCAGCTTAAACTTCATCAACTTTAACAGCTGATATAACCCGTTAAAAACGTAGGTAGGTAAATGAATCTTCATTCCATTAAAGCTGCTAATAAGTAACAACAAATATTTATTTCGACAGTGCATTAGAGGGAGGAAAAGCTTTGCCCGCATATCGGCATATATCTAATCATTTTAAAGGGCGGGGGCTTCAATCCGATTAATATTTAATTGATGTTGTACTGTGCCAGTAGGTCACACGCTGTGTGTTTGCCCTGAATCCATATTCTATTCAGTGTCTACAGTAATGACGTGTCGTGAAATCTTGCAGAAGGGAAGCTACCTACCAATATGATCTGACCTAATCTATAGGACGCATTTTTGTATAAGTAATGAGTTTTATTAATCTAGTATAAAAATAACCAAAAGCATAAAAGTAAAAATGGGACAACAGTACAATATAACTGTTGTGTCTCTTTTTGCTTTTATTATGTTGGGGATATTTTTTTAAATGTATTTTTGTTTGTGATTTTATGTATATCTATTTGTTTTTATTTTCTTAATGATCTGTTTGTGTTTATTGTCGGGGGTGAACATGTAATTTAGGGGTGGACGCTTGGGGGGTCTTGGAAATTTAGGAATCAGTGTTTATAATTCTCCACGTATTGGTGTGATTCTGCTGATGAAATTAAGATGAGTCTTTTTTCCATAAAATTGCTGACGTATATGGATTTGTTTACTGCCAACCTAAGGCTTTTGTTTTCTAGAGTTTGCAGTGTTTTTGTCTAGTAGGGGTTACGATACCAGGGAGACGTAGATGAGATGGGACAGATATAGTCTGGGGATGGGGAGGAGCTATCGTATTATCGTATTAATATTTATTGTGTATCATATCGGAGAGTTTCGTCAAAAGCGACCATATGTAGCCTTTGAGTTAACTTTTACATTATTTTTGTTAGTAGTTTTACGTTTAGTGATATAGTTATTGTAGCGGTGTCGTCCGCGCATAAGGCGGTTGTTAGGGGGATCTGGGATGCCATTGGTATACATGCTAAATAGGGTTCCTATGCCCAACCCTATTTAGCATGTATACCAAGTCAAGATGAGCCTTGAGGAACGCCAGAATACATGAGACGGGGTTGTCATCACTCCAGTTGTCCATTACTGCCACTAGGAACTGGAGATCTCAAATGTATGATTGTATGGTTTTAATAAAATGAATCGAAATTTCGAGTTCTAATTTTCGAAATCTATATATATATATATGCGCTTGCATATATATTTACCTGCTGAAAGATACATAATATATCAGATATGACTTGCCTCTAAGCTCCAAGAGAGTAGAACCTAGACCTAATTTGCTTTGTCTTAGTTGACTATACTTTTACAGTAGACTATACGTGTACAGTGAAGGACATGTTCGTTTTTAGAGCAGCTTAACAGGTGTTCCACTTCTGACGGAGTAAAAATATCCTAGAAATAATCTAACTTTTATTGCTAGCTAGTAATTCTGTTGGTAATAGAGCTTGGCTATTGTAATATATTTATTACTGACCCGTTTGTTAGTAGTTCCGAGAAGCGGATGAATGAAACTACTTATATGAAATATTGATTGAGCCGATTATTACTTCACATATACTTAGATATTTGCGTGTAAAATAGCATTATAAAAACATTAAACCTAAATCAATATTGTAATTATGTGGAGGCATATTTATGTAGGTATTTATTCCATGTATTATATATATAGCGTATAAAAAAAATAAATATGAGTTTCTAGTTATTTTAACTCGTGCCTGAATGGCGAACTTAACATAAAATATTCGCAAAGTTGCAAAAAACGTGTTTCTTTTGTAAATAACTAAAAAACTATACCTCACATTAAAAAAAGTTAAATAAGAAAGCTGTAGATATTGAAAAAATCTATCAAAACGCAAAACTTTTCGAGTTATATCGAAAATACGGCTGAAAATCGGGTACTCTAGAACCCATCAAGTATATAAAATATTGGAGTTGTAAATATTGGAAAACAGCTAAGATCATTCCTATCCTTAAACCACTTATATCCTTAACTTAAATCCAACTAGATATCGCCCCATAAACTTATTATCCCCTTTTCTTTAACCATAACAAAAACAATTGACAATAATAGTAATAATATTTATTTAAAAAAAAGAGGGCAGATGTAAGTTTATACCTAAAAGTACCTAATAATAAATAAATTATTATGATCTTTGGTTCATAAGATTGTTAAGTTATGTTCATAAGATTGAATTCGTTGAAAGAGAAAAATACAGGCAAGTAAGTATAAGATATAGAATATGTATATTGCTAGATCTGAAAACCATGAACCAAAGTGATAAATATATTCAAAACTGGAGAAAACATGGGAAGAAAAAGAGGGAATACAAGGAATAATGGAGGAGTATCCAATTACCTTAAGCAAGTTAGGTTACAATTTTTCCAAACTCAAGTTATTAGTAAAAGTGCTGCTCCGCCTAAGGCTCTTATGAGTCGCGACGAAAACACTTTTTTGTCACGCTCACGCAGAACATTGAGTGGAGTAATCTTTTCAAGTCTGTGAAGTATAACAACGACAAACATATACTAAGTGATCCTCGTTTCATTTATTATACAAATTTACTAGTGGTGGTTTACACAATGTGGCGTTATTACACTGCTTTCCTTTGTAATAATCTTTACACAAAAGTGTATTATGTTCAGTACAAAAGTAGCTTGCCAGGAATATATTCATTTTAATTATTGTTCCTATTGAGTGAAATTATACGAGAAAAAGGATACGATTTGATACAATATATGAGTATCTATCTAAATAAAAAAGGAAAGGTGTGGTCTCAATATTTCTTTTCATGAATAAATTAAAATTATCATAGTCGATTATATATTTTTTAAACTTACTAGTCTATGGAATTGGTAGGGGAGACCGGGGCAGCGGCGACCACTTAAGCCAGATTGGCCAATTGTATGTGTTTACCATGTTAGAAAAACAAAAAATACTGCATAACTTTATTACACTAGAAGATCTTATTGCAATATAGAAAGAATGAAGAATATTTAACATCAACAAAGAAATAAATATGTATATTTATATTTTAAATATTTATATTTATGGGGCAGGTGAGTTCACATATAAAAAGTAAAGAACTAAAGTCATAATTCACAAAGAAGCACATCGTCGTCCTGGTGTCCTCCTGCACAAGCTTCGTGAGCCTATCGTTCACAGCTTTGGCATCGTATTCATTCTTCCCCTCGTCTACTGTCTTTGAAACAACTGTGATAAAAATGCATATACAATCGTCTTCCTCCTCGCTTTCCCTGGTGCTATTATATTCATAAACAGTTGCATCAGGCTTCATATTTTTACTTGCTACCTTACCCTTCTTTATAATATTCTTCTTTGCAGTTGACATGCGCTTTCCATTTTTAGAAGGTGATGCCTCATTTTCTACATCTGTTCTTCTCTTGACTGCTGCTAGCTGCTATTCTGCTAGCAGCAGAATAGCAGCTTCTGTACGTTACTTTTCTAATGAATCGTTTGCTGGGGTGCTGGTAAATTACGGATTTTTTTTTCTTTTCCTTTCGCGTCCTTTTTTTTTCAGAATCTGATGTTGCAACAGGTGACAACATACGTCAAACGTTAACAAATGACGATGTGGATGGAGTTGCATTTGAAGAACAGCTAGGTTCAGGATCATCGTTCGATACAACAGAAGTCGGATCAGCAACTAACAACTGTCCCTTTTGTGAAGTGATGGGTGAGGTGATTGGTTATGGAGTGATCTTCCTAATGTTCATACATTGCATATTTACTGTATTGTGTGGTTTACACATTCTTGCGTCCATTGCGGCGCATCCCGATATCTTAATTACATAATTTCGCATCTGAAAATAAAAACGTTATGTAGCTACGTACTAAAAACCCGGGACAGAGAGGACACTGAGTAGTAGGTGGTCCTGTTTATCCCAATATTAATGGTCATCATTGCCCCAAATGTAGCCAGAAAGGAAATTTACCGAATAAAGTGTTTTAAGCGCAATGACGGTTGAACATTTAGGTCTGGTTCGTAGCTATTTTAACGCACCTCATTACTATAATAGTACTCATTCGTTGCTCTTTTAGAGAGCAGGTTGGATATCCAGGTATCCACAATAAGAATACTTAATTCTTAAGGTAAATTAATTTTCTAATGGTGTATGAAATAAAATACACTACAATTAGAGAAAATGAGCCATGGCGAGAGTGAAATCGAAGTCCACCAGAAGTTGTGAAACACACTGCCAACTAAATTATCCTTATATAAACAAAAAAAACGAGAAATTGAAAATTCGGAATTGTTGACGATACGGAATAAATGTTGAAAATATGGTGTTTCTTTTTCGGTATTATGCTGGATCGTTGAAAAATTGTGTATGCATCTCGCATTTAATGCATATTAAGACACTAGACTCCTATTTTGTTTCTGTTCCACCCGTGTTTTCGTTGTTAAAATTATAGAAGTCAATAATGCTAATGATCATATGACCAGCTTTTTTCAAACTCCGATATGTCCACCAGCTACTTTCGATAAAAAACATAAAAAATGCTTACAACGTCTAATACTTATTATAAGCTTTTATTTTATAATTTAAACTTTAGTAAAGCTATTTAGACATGTTTGCAAGGACTTTCTGAAATAGCATTTTATCAGAAAAAAACTACTTGTATGAATTTTTTGCGTTTTGACAGAAAATAGTACTTATTTCAGTTTGGAAAGGGATTTTTTGTTCAGAAACAACACAATGTGGGTAGTTCATTCTTTAATCAAGTAAGCAGAATATAGCAACATAAAAAACAGAACAGTAGAAAAATATTATAGTCTGAGCTCAAGCTCTGGCTCTAAACAAATGGTACCTCTTCTATACCTTCCATTCGTCTCTTCATCCATCTCTCCATACATTCTCCATCCTCTTCATCCATCCATCTCTCCATACATTCTCCATCCTCTTCATCCATCCATCTCTCCATCCATCTATCGATCAATAACTCTCTCCATCTCTATCCATCTCTCTCTCCCCCTCCCTCTATTTCTCCCATCGCTCCACCCATCTCTTCCTCCATCCATCCATCTTCTCCATCTACATTCCATGCTCTTCATACACAATGCCTCTTATTTATTTTGAAGAATTATTTTATTTTATGTTGACACTGAAAAAATTCCCACAGAACTGCGAGATTATGCAATAATAAGATAAATGGTTGTTTGTTGTTGTAAGGTTTTTGGACTTGTTACGTTATATTAGACATATTACGTCTTTTGCGTTTTGGGGAATAATTAGTATACCACTAGATTCGTGATATTCCAGTGTAAGTGTCACCTACTTTCATTAAATTTTTCAAATATGTGGATTTATTGCGGTTTGCTTGTGCAAAAAACTCCTCATATAGATTTTTTTAGAAAAATATTTAGAAAAACAGGTTCTGTTTGCCTATTGCAAAATAGTGACTAAAAAATGTTGAAAAAGCTTCAAATTTCATTCATAAAACTAGGGCAATAAAAAACATTAGATATATGCTTGTGTTTTCGTTATTTTTATTATTCAAACCAAAGAATAAGCTTCAAATTTATTTATTATCACGAATATTTTATTTATTTTTCACAAACTTGTCGGTCACTATACCTGTAAAATTTATATTCTAATTCCATACCTTTGGCGCTACAGAACTCCAGCCGCCCGGCCGCGTTTGAAATTCCCATTTCCACCCCCCTAATATACTGCAACTACCCCAAGTTTATGATTTATTTATGCTGCTGGCTAATACAACGTGGAGAAAAGCCCTTTTTATGCGGTTTTTTATGTCCCCCTTTAACAGGGCACGTTCCTACACATCTAATTGCCGAAATTAAGTTGAGATGTACACGTAGCGCGATTAATTTTATATGAAAAACATTCAGTACTCCTGTCGTGACAAAACATGTAAATTTCACTTATTACCTAACAGGGTTCTAGCTAGTTTTCGTGAACCGCCTGCATAGAAATTACGCCAAAACATTCGTTTGACCTATATCTATTTTTAGTCTTACGTAGTTTCACATACATGCACCTGAATAATATATGAATAATGAATAACTGCATTGCTTATATAATCTGATGTTACGAACATCAGCGAAAAACGTAAAATTGTGAACTGAAAAAGGTTACTGAAAGTTAGTTTCGGGATATTTTACGGAACATTTATTTTGCAGACAATGGGACAGGATCCCGCTGGTACTAGAGTATCGAATTGAATAGCAAGCGGGCTAGACCAAGCGACGACCGTCCCGAATATAAGTATCTTCGTAATATGAAATGATCTACTTAATTATATTGTCTTGTCTTGTCTTCTTGTGGTCTGGTTTCGAGGAATGGCCTTTATAAAACAATTTTTAAAATAGTAATAATTATTATGATTATTGTTTTCCAAGTTTACTTTAAAAATTCATAGGATATAAATTGAAGCTCTATATGAAATAAATTTTTCCTAACACCATGTTATGTTTTGTTAATTTTTAATATCGTTAAAATTCCAATCAAAATAAATTAATAGTCATAAAACATTTTTAAAAACAAACTTTTATTAAAATACTCTAAAAAGAAAAAAAACTAAATTAGACCCATCAATTTATTGCATTACACGATTTATATGATATAAAACCTTGTCGCGAGATTTGCCAATTGTAGATATAAAAACATTTTTTTTCTAGTCGAGCAAATAAAGCAACGATCTTCCGATTTCTTGAGCAGTAAGATGGATCTTAATGCGATTTTGTGAATTCGATTCGTGAGAGCGTCTATAAGCTTTGTGAACTAAGTTGATCATTTGCTTTTAAAAAAATGTTTTATTGCATATAAAAATATGCATTCAGAAATGCATCTTGAAGAGATAATAAATAAAAGATTTACAACTCGGTAAATATTAATGCAAATAAGTCCAGATGTTACTCAGGGTTGTTGGGGTCGCTGAACACAAATATAAAGACAGCAACGATCTCCGAGGTACCTGGTGCCCTGGGTGGACAGTAGGTACGTCGTCTCCTGGAATTATCTTGAGTATTACATCATTGTTACCAGAATTTAAATATATTATTCTTAATTATTTGATTAAGTATTATTATTATATTAAATATTTGATTAAGAAAGGTGTATATTCAAACAATAATTTGAAAAATTATTTCTGAAAACTCCAAATATATTCGTAATTATGTTTATATATTTTATTGCTTAAAACAATATCAAAAACTTGTGCTAAGAGTATTAAGAGCCCGTGTTCACAGAAATGCTCCGTGAGGTAAAACTAACACTTATACTTAAACTAACACTTATACTTAAACTAACTTAAACTAACTTATACTAAGGCGGTACACGCACGCGCTTGAGTAAATTCCTGTGAGGCGGCAGCACCTGGTGAAAAATTGTGTCCAAATCTTATCATCTTTTAAAAAACGCCATTAAATAATGGGTTAAAATTAATAAAATATATTCGTGGTTTGCAATGTTGAAAGTCTGATCTAAACACTTTAAGATGTTTATATTTATAATTCAGTGTAGAAATAAATGAGAATAAATATGCATGATGTTTAAAGCATACCTTTTTCTATCCGCAGTTAAAATTTGATGTTTTTGTATCAAGTGATAGAAGACTTACATTAGTTGAAAATATACCCTACTTATCGCGCTCTGAAAAGCGCTCTTAAGAATAAGAATAAGTATTAATAATATGTTTTATATTTAGTTATTGAAGATCCCTTCTTCGTTTTCTTCCTCTATGAATTCAGATTCAGCCGATAATGGCCCTTTTTCTAAATAATTTTCTACATTAGAAAAATTGTAACCTGCACAATTTGTTCACGCACGATTGCAGATTAATCCATGCTTTCTGCAACTATATAAATTACTGCAATCTTCTTTGCAACTGCAGAAAATTTAATAATAATATCATAACACTGGATGGACCAGGAGGGTGTATGTCATCTTTATGGGAATTAAAGAATTTTCTACAAGTTCCCATCCCCAATTTATTGGATTTAAAACGTCTTCTCCGTGTAAACAATTCTGCACTTATAAATAAACTCTCTTTAAACGCTACGTGAATCTACCGTAGGCAGAATTTTACCGATGATGACTTTTGTATTTTTGGCAATAGCCATTAAATACAACATGTACCTATAAGTTTCAACCAACTGAATCTTACGAATTCCCATAAAACTCTAGGAAACGACGTTAATACTGTCCACACTGGGCACCAGGTATGTCGGAAACCGTTGCCGACATGTATTCGTGTTCAGAGACCCCAAAAACTCCCGAGTAGCAAAACTGGACTCATTTCCATCAATATTTACCGAGTTGTAAATGTTTATTTACTGTCTTTTCGAGATGCACTTCTAAAATGGATATTGTTATTTGCAAAAATGCATTTTTTCAAAAGTAGTTGATCAATTTCACAAAGTTCACAAAGTTTATAGACGCTCTTACCAATCGAACGCACAAAACCTCATTAAGATCCATTTTACTGCTGAAAAAATCGATAGTTAAGCAATAGTGATTACTATTTCGAGTATTCTTAGAATTACTTATGTCAATATCAAGTTACATATTGTATTATTGTTTATCTAGAGAGGAAAATCTCGCGACAAGCCTTTATATCATATAGTGTCTAATGTAATAAATTGATGGGTTTAATTTAATTTAAAGTTTATTTTCTTCTTCTTAGATCATTTAAATAAAAACTTGTTTTTAAATTTTAAATATTTTTTTTATTTTTAAGGACATTATGGACATGTTTGGACTGGACATGTTTCTAAGAGTCTTCATTTCATTTAATGCGTCATTGTTGCATTGTCGTTTGCTTGTTAATTTAGTACGGTCTAGTTCTTCAATGAGGACCGTCTAGTAATTTGACTCTACTTAACTCTACTTATTTCAACTTCAAGCTTACTTCTGCCACAGTTTAGGGTTTGATTTTGGAGCTCTCCTTTTCCTAGACAGGTTGCAAACCAATGCCATTGACTGTTCTAAGTTAGGTATACACTGTTAATTTGTCATTCTTATAATTGCCTCTAGAGACAATATTTACAAAACCAGGGGTGGAATGATTTTTTCAATTTTCATATTTTTGAGGAAAAAACGAAGAGATTCTTATATGAACCACCTCTTTGCGCTGATACAGTTACTATAATAATTAATGAGACGCATAAAATTCCTACATGAACATACCAACTCATGGGTTTATCTGAAGCCGTGTTTCTTTATTCTAGTATATGAAATTTCGTTGAAGATTTAATATGCCGGGGTTGTGACTGGTAAACTGACTTATGGTCGATAAATTTACAGCAAAGTTGGCGTCGCGCCACAGATGGTGCGTTGTGCAGGCAGGCTTACATTTGATGCAATTATTTGCTGTACTTATTTGATGTATGTGGTGGTTGGGTGGCGTTTACATAAAAAATCACTCTTGCAGTGGGCATTTATCAATTATTTCGAGTAGCTTTATTGAGCGTTGAACAATAAACGAAGAAGAAGGCGACGAATTTTAAATTTAAAAGTTGTTTCACTTACTGAAATGAAAGGTCGAATTCACGTCAACTATTATCTGCTTGCAAAGTCCACTTTACATAGAGAAGATCTATTAGGCTCGACAGCTAAGGGGGTGTAAAGTTCGTGAAAGGGTGATAACTTTTCGAGTTAGAAGTGTTGGTGGTAGTTAGGACGTAAACATATTAAGTCCTCCGTAAAAATTAGTTTTTGAGAATTCTGATGAATTGGGGGACACCAAATGTAGCAGTATGAATAATCGGAGAATTCATCATAATTCTCCGATTATTCATATTGAGCCAGTTACCAGCCAGCTTAATTTTATGAGAAATACGATCATACTTTCGTAATCCAAATATGGTACGACAACATGACTTCTGAACTTTTTTAATACGATTTTTATCTCGATCGTCACGACAGAAGCCATAAATAAAAGCTCAGCAATTAAAAAAACTCAATAAAAGCGACTTACATAACATTTTAGGTAAACTAAAGTTTAAACTATGATGACTAGAAAAAAAACTTGATCAGTTTACAATTGCATAATATTATTAAGTAAATAATTCATAAGGTCACCAGTCCTTGCGCGCCAATCTTCTTGGTAATAGATGCGACCTCAATAAGAGGTAGCTTGAGCGGTATCATCGCTCTAGGACCAGTCTTTGAACCCCTAGAACCAGTCTGTCGTATCATTAACAAGAAAGTGTGAATAAAGCACCGTAATCTGCATACTTTGCCTGAACTTTGGCCTGAACTTTGCAGTCAGAAACATAATGCAAAATATCAGCAGTGTAAATTATAAATAGCAATGGACCCAAGATGGATCCCTGTGGTACTCCTAATTTCATATTTAAATTTGAGGAATGTGTATTATTTATAACAATATTCTTAGAACGGTCACTTAAATATCTTCTTTCCATAAACCTAAATACAATGTCGAATCAAGGATTCGTCTAAAAATATTTGCATAGGACGAAGCTTCGTGATTACCCTTATATTGGCAACATGGTGGCGCTGATAGCGTAGTCTTAAAATGGATATAAAACAACAGAGATAATTATTTAAAAGCTGCCAAACCTTCTCATTTTAAGAATCATTACTTTTCTCAATTTCTTATGTACCTCTTAAATAAGAACTAACACCAGATATTTTATAAAATGGGTTTAATAAGTCTGAATGCCTTTCTGCTTGCCAATATGTTCGCGTCTTAGCAGATACCTGCAGACCATTATTGGGATCCAACTTAAGGTCATGCTCGGTGTACCATTGCATAAAATTTATTATATATTATTAAGTACCTACATAATTCATAAGGTCACTAGTCTTTGCGCGCCAATCTTCTTGGCTATAGGTGCGACCTCAATAAGAGGGGGCCTGAGCGGTACCATCGCCCTAGGACCAGTCTGCCGTATCATGAACAAGAAAGTGTGAATAAAGCACCGTCATCTGCATAAGCCTGAACTTTGCAGTCAGAAACAGAATTCAGAATATCAGCGGTATAAATTATAAATAGCAATGGACCCAAGATTGATCCCTGTGGTTCTCCTAATTTCATATTTAAATTTGAGGAATGTGTATTATTTATAACCATTTTCTTAGAACGGTCACTTAAATATCTTCTTTCGTTAAACCTAAATACAATGTCGAATCAAGAATCCGTCTAAAAATATTTGCAGTTCCGTGATTACCCTTATATTGGCAATAGGGATTGGCAACATGGTGGCGCTAATAGCGTAATCTTAAAATGGATATAAGACGACATAGATAATTCTTTAAAAGGTGCCAAACCTTTTCATTTTATGAATCATTACTTTTCTCTTATGTACCTCTTAATTTCTTATGTACCTCTTAAATAAGAACTAACACCAGATATTTAATAAAATGGTTAAAATAAGTCTGAATACCTGTCTGCTTGCCAATATTTTCGCATGTTAGCAGATACCTGAAGACCATTAATAACGAATCGAGGGTAACGTCCCTCGACCTACATTTTGCTGCAACAAAAAAGTTCGCTGAACCCTAGCAGCGGCCATTTTGAAACGCCATATAATATATTTTTTACTTCTCAATTTTTGTTTCCTTGTTCCGCATCTCTATTGTAAAACGTTCCTGTAATCATCATCCTAGTTAATTGATGATAAATAATTATGTTGAACAAACCTAGCAGCACACAAAACTAAAGTTTGAACAGAATAAGTTATTATAAGTGATAATATATATATATATATATATATATATATATATATATATATATATATATATATATATATATATATATATATATATATATATGTATATAGATATATATATATATATATATATATATATATATATATATATATATATATATATATATATATATATATATATATATATATATATATATATATATATATATATATATATATATAATATACTTAAAGGAATTGTTATTCAGAAAAACAAAATATTTCGTTTCTATTAATCCCATTCTCTGTGATTGGTAAGGCGCCAACAAAAACCGAAATAGGTTTAATATAGCTTTTATTGCTAAATCGATAAACTGAGAACATAAGATAGTTATCATGGTTTGCATTACAATGGTGTGGTAAACGAACTCTACTTTACGACTACAGATATTTTCATACTTTATGTACTGGGTTAGGGTACATAAAGATTTCCTGGTCATCCAATGGTATTGCACTAAAATCAGGTATGTTATATGATATCCATAAATGCCAAGTATTTAGTTTTATCCCAATTTAATGTAAGCAAGTTATAATAAAACCATTTTTTTCAAGTCCGTCCATGCAGAAGATTGTAAATCCTGCCAGTTTTCAACTTCGAAGAATATTGCAGTATCATCTGGGTGAGATATGATATTGCCTTCTGCAGGTAAGGTAAGTAAGTTATTGATGTATATTGTAAACAGGAAAGGGTCTAAAACTGTACCATGTGGCACCCAGCGAGTTCAGTTCTTTCTTCATTATTGACACTATCAATCACAACCTTTTGTTTCCTGTTCGTTAAGTAGTTACGAAATAGCTAATAGCTAATGCATTTCCACGGTTTAATAGTTGCTGTAATACTTTTTAATCGCTGTAATAGTTTTAAAAGGAGATAACATTGTAAACATTGATTTATTAAACAGTTAACATTGATTTCCTATGTAAGTAAGAGGTTATATAATGGAGTTCACATTTTTTCAAAATTTTGTTATAAATTGGTCGTTCCCGATGTTTTTCTATTTTTTAGGTTATAGCTAAACTTTGCATATATATATTTTTTAAATATTTTGGGAAGTAGGTTGGATTTAGAAAATTAAGGAATTTTTTTGGTCTACAAATTTACTATTTAAAAAATCTTATTTTATTTTTCAACCTGTATAGTTTAGATGTCCGTTTTCAGAATATAAAAATTTATTAAAAATCGTGTGCTACTTTATGAAAGCCGACCAATTTCGGGTATATTAATAGAAAATGTTTTGTAGGAATTAGTGCAGGATCGAAAAGTTCCTATCCCTAACTGGTGAGTTCCATCCCTTTTTCACCCTTATAATGACACCGCGTTGGTTTTTCAATAATATCTTTTCAGTAATATTCTACGACGAAAATAGAGGTATAAAAAAATATTCAGAATTAAATTTTTCTATCAAACATGTCCTATCAGTCGTTTGCAGATTATCAAGGGTTTTCGTGTTAATCGACGGTTAGGGGTAAGTAACAAAAAGGCTTTTGGATGGAAAAAATATGTATCTAGACTTGTAATATGCTGTTTAGTAACATTCGGTTTCAACAACTTTTTATAAATTATATAGAATTCACTGGTGGCTCGCCAGGGGAGGCAAGGGAGATTGTGTATTTTTTATAAATTCCATACACGCAATTGTCGCTACTGCAAACGCTAGGCTCAAAATATGTTAGAAACAAAACACGTAGCAGAGGCCTGCCGCAATTGCCGTCGCACCAATAGGGTAGCAGAGGCCTGCCTGCGCAACAAGATTTTTCCAAAAATATATCGTAACGTAATATTACCGCGATTTCAATTGTTTTTCCCATTTCAAATTTTAAAGGATTACAGGCTTATTTTAATGTTGATGTTGAGTTTAATACAAATTTTGCGGTAGGTACTTGCAAGACACAATGACCTTGAAATAAAAAAAATCGTCTGCGGCGCAAGGTGTACGCTTCTTTTTGGTCCCCATCTTATAGCTCCTCGCTATTCAAAATACTACGAGCCGCCACTGATGAAATTGAATTAAAAAAGAACCAAAAACAGTCATTGGCAATTTCTAAACCAAACTCGTTTTCACACCACCCAGGAGGTAGAGTTTGTCTGTCCGTTTTTTTTATGTGATTTCCCAGTGAGGCCTAATCCACTAAAGGCTCTATTCTTGCTCAAATTCAATTTCGTCGGTCGGTTCCGCATGAATCCATGCTTGTCCGTGACAGTTCATACCAAAGCCGAACATTTTAAACCAACTTTAAACATCCGCATCGCTTTCGACACCGTTTTTTGCAATCACATGAAAATAACTCTTAAAATTGATAAAAGAGCTGCTGCTTCAGTAGTCAAAACAGGTATTAAAATATCACCTGATTTCTTCCATCCCCATTCTGGCTCTAAAATATTTCCAAGCCAAGCTTGAATTTGGTGGTAAACCCGCAACGAATGTTGTTGCAAAACTGCGAACGTCGGGGGTAGCCTTGCCAAAGTAACCGTTCGACTAGAATTGCCAACCGAGGTGTTAATGCAAATATTTCCCTAGCCTCAGTAATATCTTGTTCTGTGACATTTCGTTTGTTAAAAGGTTTCAACAACTCCTTGTAAATTTGTTTTCGAGTTTAATAAATTTATAGTTTGGGAGTTTGCCTTTTCCGACGTTGTGTCACTACCACTATGAGCAATCCATAAGCAAAAAGAACTGTTTTTGTTGAGTTTTTAAGGACATTTAACAACATCTAGCTCTAAATAGAGCTAAAAACTTTTGCTCTTATATTACCTTGGGCCTCCCTTAGTAGTCTAATATCCTTTTCAGTTGGCTCAGTCTAATATCCTTTGCAGTTTATGAATAAGACGGTTTTAGAATTGAGTTGGATCATTTGAAATATTATTAGGCTGCGTTATGTTCGATTAAGTACCGTATTCAATATAATCAGACTTTTTTGTTTAACCCTATAGTTTACGATTTAATAACATTAAAAGGAATAGGAATATCGATGCATAACACATAACCTTTTTTGTAGAGAATTTTGTGAGAAACCTTTTCCTATACTTATGGTTTTTCCCTAAGATAAAGCGTTTAAAATATATTGTAAAAAAGCCAGTGTGGTGTCCCTAAAGGGGGTGAGATAGGGATTGAAGCTCAGCCCTTAGAGGTGGGAACTTTTTTGATATGTATTCTTACACATAAGCTAACTACTATAGAAATTTCAGCTTATAATTTTTTTCTTCTATTCCACATAAATTTGTCTAATTTCCGTATATTAATTATAGAGTAAGACATTTCAAAAACCCATTAGAGAAATCAACGCAAGGCTCTACAAGAAAGCAATGAAACTTTCCCACCTAATTCCATCTAACAGGGTCGATGTCTTGTTGAGCCCCCGGCCCTATGCCTATACCCAAGCTGCGGTGTCGGATATAAACTGACAGTGCGATATCCTGAGACAGGATTAACTACACACATATTTTACCGTTTTCCTACCGCTCTCACTCTAATCTAGCCAGGGCTTTTCGACCCTGGACGTCTATCCTCTATCGTATTGGCAACCAGAATACATCGGGCTACCCGTTGCTATGCCCGGCTCCCCACAAATTTATTATTAATGTTTTATGTTGCATGAAATTTCCGGGCCAGCGCGAAAACCAACGCCGGAATTTTCCTTTTATTGGTCCCGATACTGATTTCAAACCTTGGTTATTTTATTAGCTTTATTAGCTAGTACGAAACTACAACATCATTTTTAATACTGGCTTTCAATGTTCACAGATATTCACTAATACAGTATCAGTCCCGGCGCATCCGCCTCAATAAGAAATTATGACCAATAAATGTATAAAGAAATTAAATTGCCAAGTAATGTATAAAGAAATAAAATATTCCCAAACTATCAAGGCAACATAAAATTGACAGTTTACAATGATGTTTGGAGCATCAAAACTGGATAACAGAAGACTGGCGAAACGTCTTATTTTCGGCTGAAACCAGACTTGGCCTTCGATCAGATAATCGGCGACTTCGAGTTTAGAGTTAGTTGAAGACAAGGACTAACTGTGATGTTTTGAGGTTGAATTTGATGATGAACGATAAAAGTCCTCTACTTCCCATAAAACAAATCTTAATATGTCAAGGGTTCTAGGTATAATGATTTAATTCTAGGACCCATAGTACAACAAACAAAGTTTTGGCGGTCAGTTTTTATTTGTCCAAGATAATCCACCTTATCATGGAAGCAGTTTCCACAATTTTTTTGAAAATAGAAAGTATTACTGTTTTAATGCGGCCTTGTTGTTCACCTGACCACAATCCCCTTGAACTTCTGGGATATGATTAAAAGAAAGAATCCAGCTCGAGTCAATAACCCTGGCAACATAGATCAACTGATTCAATCAGCTAAAAATCAGCAAAAAATAATAACTTAATCGAAAACACCGTTTGATTCGAAAATGTATTTAGGTTAGAGGATGCCTTAGAGAAAAAGATACTTTTTATTTTTCCTGAAAATATTATCAAATGGGAGAAAATGTATGATTCTATATAATTTTTGTTGAGTGTATAATCCGGGTACAATCCCCGGCTGTCCTAAGTTCCAATTTCATCATTATAATATATTTAATAATTATTTAGTTAGTTCATATAAATAAAATACACGTATGTTGCAATAATATTCAAATCCACATATCACATTATCCACATATCTATTAATCATCATTCCATATACCTACATAGGTCAGGTGCAAGTACGCAATTGTTGAGCATGACCTAGCCCAAGTTAATATATATATATATATATATATATATATATATATATATATATATATATATATATATATATATATATATATATATATATATATATATATGAGTGATTACACTTAAACAGTCACTCGTATACATCTAGAGTAACAGATAACTAGCGATTTGTGGTTGGATTTATGCAAACGGTTAATAACAGTGTAATACAACATAGTTTCATTAATATAAGATACTTAGTTAACAACTACAACTACGGTTGCTGGATTGTCGGGTCGAGAACTATTGAGAAGGAAAAATTCAGCCATTATAATTTGTCCCGAATTATCGGGATTCTATTATCATTCATATCTGCGAACTGAAACAATCTTAAAACATGTCTTCTCAGTTCCTCATCGAACATTCGCTGGGGCAGAGTGTTTTAGACAATGTATTTAAACTAGTTGGCAAACAAATTACTACCGAAACAAGATACATCCATCAAT